>VZTL01037283.1:19085-178461 GCA_013400535.1 Scopus umbretta | reverse complement strand
TTTTTTTTTGATGAGAAGTGTTGTGTAGAGGGTTTGTTAAAATGTTTTGCATGAGTTACTATTATACTCTGTAAATCTTCTGAACAACCTGATCCTCAGTTGTGGAATTTCAATCTCCTGGCGTTTCAGACAGTCTGTGTTTGCCACATATTCTGCTTTACTGCCTTTCCTGCCTCTGCTCCTTAAAAAGTCAGGGATTTTCATGTTCCTTCTGAAGTCACCTGCGGATTTGTTAGCGGCCACGCTGAGGCCATCTTCTCAGCCCTATTTATCACGAACAGTTGAGGAGAGCTGTGGATGGATGCACAGCCCTGGGGGACCAGGTGATGTTGGAGGCATGGAGCAGCACCTGTACGAGGAATCGTGGGGCAGATGCTCTCCCTCGGGATGTGCCCGAGCCGTGGTCGCTGGGGCTGGCAGAGCTTTTTGGGAGCCGTCCCTACAGGGTGACTGTGTGTCTCACCCCTCCCTCGGCAGCCACCTCGCAGGGACAGGATGCTGGTGTCGAAGCTCATCTGCCCGCTTGGGGCGGCTTTTATGGTCTTATTAGTATTTCCGAAGTATAAGGCATCCTGTTTTTTCTCTGCATGAAAATAACACAATAGATCTTTAATAAAACAGAGGAATCTCCAGGAAACCTACTGCAGGAATATATGTAAACCCAGAGGTGATAGCTGAGTTACAACACCCAAACAAACCTTTCTCCTATTCCGATAAACGAAGACCTCAAGAGACCCCAATCTCATGCCTACACCTCTGAAACGCTGTATGAAATGAACGTCATTGCAATAGGTTGCTCTTAGTAGTAAATAGTAATTTATTTATTAAAATAAATAAAATTCATTTGTTTGTTATAAGATAAATATATTTTACTTATTACCCCCCGCTATTACAAACACTGTCCCATTTACCTTTCTCTGTTGATGAGCCGCTTTCTCTGACGGTGGCAGAAGTGTGTTTTGCTGTCAGGGTAGCAGCAGGCAGCGTGAGACGCGGCGTGCGCGTCGCTCCAGATTATGGCTTCCCTTCTCCGTTATTAAAATTTGAGCAACGACGGCATGAGCCATCCTCAGCAAGCCTAATGCAGTGTTTCATGCTGCTTTCTGCGTTCAGAGTTTTCCGACGTGAATCTGATTGTCAGTTGAGATGTATACGAAAGTAGTGGGACACCTCATGGAGAGCCCAGTATCTCCTACTGTGAATGCTGAGAGCATCATTCTAAAACATTTTATTACAGTCTTAATACTGAGATTCTTTTTAGAATATGAGAAATAAAGAGTAGAAGAATAAATAATAATAAAGAATGTAAGAAATAAAGAAACCCAGGTTTCTTTTGCATAGGAAGATCCGGGGCTGAGATTATGGCTTTGTAAGCTGCAGAGGTGCAGGAGCAGGATGAGAAGGTGCAAGCAGTGAAACAAAATCACAGTGAAGGTTGGGAAGCAATTTCATCAACTGGAAACCAGAGAGGAAGAGATGGAGCATTACACTTCTATGGCATCACAACAACACTGTGACACATGATGTACTGATGAATAGAGCAAACTTAACTCTTGATCCGTCCACCCAATTATTTCCAAGAGAGATAAGAGAATATTCCTGTCATTGTGCAAAGTCCAGATAAAGGCATCTCAAAAAACCTGTACCGTTCTGGTGACTCTCTTCAAGAAAAACTAATTTAAACTAGAACGGATTCAGAGAAGGTCTATTAGATGACTGGAACATGGAACTCCTCTCATAACAGGAAAATAGGAGAGGTTGGTTTTGCTCAGCTCTGTACAATGGAGGCTCAAAACACATGTAAGAAAATTGGGAAGAACCTTTAAGTAGTGAGAGGAGCTGTAAACTATGGGAGAAGGCAAAACTGATCCTGGATGCAGTGGGGAAAGTTTCTAACCATCAGAGCAAGCGGGACTGGAACAACCTTCACATACCTGTAGAAGAGGCAAATCAACCAAAAGCTGGAGTGTAATCCCTATTGAAATGGGTGTTGTGCGATGACAAGGAGCGTACAAATGGAGTGCCCCATGCATGCTTGGCTTCACAGCTAGCGTAGAAATGTTTCTAAAAACAAATACAGTAATTTACTCTGTCCTAAACTAGCAAGGAAGTCTGGGCTGCAATATGGTGCAGGGGAATTTACCACTGATTTAATATGATTAGGATTTTTTTTTTTGCTCAAGCGTTTGTGTCTGTCTTTTTATATTATCTGGAGGGTCGGCATGGAGTCCTGAGTCAGGAAAACAGCTAACTTAAATTCATCCCTATTTGCAGCAGAAGTCTTTGGTTTTACTTCAGAGCGATCCATGCATGTGCTTAACATTAAGGCTCTGCTTACGGGCTGTCCTGAATAATATGCTATAGTGTATTTTGAGAACTCATTTTTACTTTTTATTACAATAATAACTTCTACAGTGACATGAATTCCAACACGAAGCACCAAGAAATAACATACCCTTCCAAATGGTTTTCCCCTTTACACTGTTATTAGAATACATATTAGGAGAGCAGTGTATTATAAGACAAAGCACTTTCCAGAAGGCATATTTTTCTCAGCTTCACTGCAGCACAGCAGTTACTTTATAGTCAAAGATTAATTATATTGCAGAGTCTGCTTCTGCAAATTGTAGTCAAATGGATCATTAAAAGAGAAGGAGCAGAGACCACTGCTAGGGTATTGCTTCCAAAGGGCCCAGCTTGTGGAGGTGCTGAGCTCCTGGAGCTTAGGTTGGCCTTTCTTTCCCTATTTCCTTTTCAAAATCCATACTGACATTCCATAAAACGATGTGTTTGAAAAACTGTCCCGCTGCGATTCTGACAGTGTATTGCATTACTTCAAGAGCAGAGCTACCCTTGGTACTAAGCCTAGGAATATAACGAACGGCCAGTCGTAGGGGATGTGGAGATACCTAATAATTACTTTTGTGCTGATTGGTAATTACCGCCTAAGCCCTAAATAGCAACGTCAGACACAAAACAAATCGTGCCCATAAGCCTTGATGGGGAGATAGGAAAACCCCCAGATGCATTAGAGCAATCAAAACAAGGAAGGTGGAAGACAACTCAGACTCCACCAAAAGTTGGTCCATCTCTCTGCCGGTTCTCCGGCTGCTGGGAAGTTGGTTGTGGGACGGGGCACGTGGCTCACGTGGGAGCGTGCAGGAGCAGTGGGGTCCCGGGGTCCAGAGCCTGGCATCACTCAGGCTCTGGAGCCTGACTTGCACGTTACAGGCAATTCCTGTTGAATCATGCCAGCTTTTAGATCAAATTTGCTTTCGCCATGATGAAAAAGGTAGATTTCTTTAAGAGTAAGCTAAGAGGAAAAGTCAAACATTTACTCTCAGGCTGATATGTTATCTCAAAGTTACCGGTGCTCGGACAACCTGAGACACATCTCCTCTGCAGGAAGGAGAGGATAAGCTCTGGCTTACTCACGCTTCTCTCTCAGCTCCGTGTCTTCAGGGGAGAGGAACGATGACAAGGTTTGCACTTAAAATTAAGCTGCAGAAAGCAAAACAAAACTCAAACTCAGCTAATTTTATCTGTGGTTTAAAAAAGAAACAACCACCCCAAAAAGCCAGTAAAAAAACAATGGGAGAAATGAGCAATAGCTGCCAAATAAAATCATTCACTCACTCATATTAGTCAGGAGAGAAATAAACTTTTAGAAGGCCACACAGTAAAACAGATCCCCAAGTATAGTTAGAAAACAACGAGTCGAGAGCCCTGCTTGAGCTCCTTGAACTGCTCTTTATTTCCTTGGGAAACAGCATGTCGCTGCAAAACAGTACCTGTGCCCCCCAGGTCTGGAAATAGATACGGTTATTTAGACCATTTAGTTAACGCACACTACAGAAGAGATGGAGTAATTGAGCCAATTTGCTGCGTGGGCGTGTGGTTGTTTGTGTCGCATCTCCGTACTGCTGCAGTGTTTGGAAACCCATGGTGACTCACCTCCTCACGTGGTGGCTGAGGGCAAGCTGGAGGCTACCGAGAGGTAAGTCTGAGGAGCAGGTGGTGGCTACTGGAGACACAGCTAGTGCCCTTCCTGCCAAACTTTGTTTATTTTTCCAAAAATGGAGAAGCTTCTGGGCTGGAAAGAGCAAAAAGGGGTGATCTGCGCAGCATCACTCCGTCCCCAGCACTGCTGACTGTTGGAGAGGAGAAGCGTGCGCCAGCATGCATCAGGTCAGTGGGGAGGGGATACAGCTCTAACTCAGGAGCTCTCATACGAATAATTTGTCACTGCAGCACAAACTTCTGGGCAATTTTTCGGTTCACACGGAGGCAGCATTCCTTCAGCGCACCACCCCGATTCCTCCAGCACCCCAGCGTGCGTTACAGACCCTAATAACATCAGGATCCCATTCCCACTATTTCCATTCCCTGTGTCAAATGTCAGACCACCGCCACGGCAGAGCACGGCCGGGCATTTTCCAGATGGCTGCTCTTCGCCATGGGGGACCCCAAAAGTGCTCCCGCATTGCTTTGTGGTGCATGTTACCCCAGCCTAATTTCACTTATTTCCATCGCAAAGACCCCGTTCTTGAGAGAGCGGAGATCTTCGTGGCCTTCTGCTTGTTGCTTTATACATTTTGGCATGTGCCTGCTTATTTTACAATAGAGAAGCTGTTTGTTCCTCTGCAGACATATTTTGTAGGCACAACTTAAGCAAAACTTTTGATGTGTTGGGCTTAGAGGTCACCCAAGGAATGTCAGTGTTTGTCATCAGGAATATGGGCCAAGTCCTACTCACCTTCTCCAAAAATAACCCCTTTGAAGTCAGGAGAAGCACTCACGAGCACAAGGGGAAGCATTTGGGCAGTAGAACACAAAGGTAAATTTCACATTGTGACCTTTTATTCTTTTTTTTTTTTTTTTAATTTATTGTCTTATGGAAGTTTTCCCTCTCTCCTTTCCTCCCCTGAATTCGACACCAATGTTGGTCAGACAAAAAGTCAGACACCCAATAAGCACTGGAAAACTTGTCTGATAGAGTTCAAAGGACTGGGGAATCTAATTTCTTTACTAAGTGTTGGATATAACCTCAGTTTATGCAACTGCATCCTTTAGGGTATTGGGAAGGTGCTGACAACACAGTAACAAGCAGATTTGTTTTCTGGGATAAAATTAAAAAGATGCTGAGAAATACAACAAATAGAGAAAAAATCCTCAGGAAAGTTGGCAAAACCTTTGTAAAGACGGTAACAGATGCCCCCAAAGAGGAAATTACAACATGTGGCAGCTGTGTTTTTTTGGTTAAGCAACTTTTTGCAAAAGTTCAAAGCATCTGGGGAAAGTAACTACTAACAGGGTGAGACAGATTTATGGAGCCCACACATGGTAATATTTCTGTATAAAATTAGTAAAAACCCATTAGATCCCTAGATGAAGAGATTAATTCATACAAGTTTGCATTCTTTGAAGAGCAATCATATTTTGACTTTGTAAACTGGAAGAACTGAGTAATTTCTTGGATTAACTAATCACAAAAGTTGTAATCTGTAATAAAAATCCATGCAAGGCTGCCAGGCTTTGTTTCGCAGAGGATTAGGGTAATAAGTTGATTTGACATGAGCAGAATGCATCCCAGACTGCAACCCCAGTACCTGGATCTGAAGGGTGGATTCAGGAAGATGAGGCAGTTAATCAAAGACTTCAACATTTATAATTTTTTTTTTAATATGGGGGAACTTATTGTTTATGTGAGTTGCTGGATTGATAAATTTGGGAGACAAGCTTTGCATAAATCTATGGTGCATGGCATGGCCACTGCCTGGACTTCGCTAGCCAGCCTCCTATGTGCCACATATAAGTGTGCGTGTATATATACATACGCATATACACATGTGTATATATAAGCCCCTAGAAATGTCCTTTGTAGCCATAAAAAGGACAGTCTGCAACAGTTCACACTGCAGGTTTGTATTTTTTCTCTCTTCTTACAGCACTTTTGTGTTTTCGTGCTTTGTGTGTTGGTCAGGAAGCCAGAAGAGACCCTGGCCGTCTGCTGTCAGAGTCGCCGTGTGATGGAGCAAGAAGAAAGGCTCAGGTTTGTAAATGTTTTGTTTAGAGCTAATAAAGCCCTAAATTAATTTTATAAATAGATGGTTAATGTTCCTGGAGCTCAGGAAGGTTGTGGCTACCTGCAACGATAGCAGCTCAAGGTGTTTCCTTTGCTGGTTCCCTCCCCGTCCTGCGGCTCCTTGCTCCTCTAGTGCTGCCACATGCCGAGCGCCAGGTCAGGGAAATGATGCTCCTTAAAATTAAACCAACTGTTATTTTGCCACTGGGTTATTTTAAAGCCAGATCAATTCCCAGTCTGGTTGGTGGTGCAATTGCGTGTCCAGCTGTGCTGGCAAAGGAGGGATCCTTGCTCAGGGTGGTAGGAGGGCAAGCAGACACTGCTGGGGAGAGGAAAGGACCCGGTATCACCCCTGAGCACTTCATAGTGTGAAACCATGGTCTGGGGCACCTTCAACGGGTTTGTTTTTACCATCTTTCACCTCACCCCAAGTCTGCACCAAGTGCATGGTGGTGACACTGTAATAGCGACTATTAAAATCAGGTAAAACACACCTGGATCCTTTTGCAATCGTTAGGGTCCAGCAGGGATGTCTCTGCAGAGAACAGCCAGTTTATCACATGTATATTATTTTGGATCTCCTGTGAAGATTTGGATTTTCATCCCAAAACCTTTGATGTACACACCTCATGCTCCCAGACCGATTAACCCTTCCGGAGATAAGCAGCACAAGGCAGGGCAAAAAAAAACCCGGCAGGTACCCATCGGTATGGGCAGGGATGAGGAAAAGCTAAATGTGCTTTCCCACCACCTTCTCCTCTTGACCTGTCCTGGCCATCCCTGGGGGTCATCACGCCGCAGGGCCCTGAATGTGCCAGGAGCCGTGGACACGCTGGTCCCCCCCCAGCCCACGTGCTCACAGGTGCGATCGCGCGGAGATGCATTTACAGAAGGCAAAGAGAGGCCGGAGGAAGCCACAGTCACGCGAGCTGCATGTGGTTTAAGGAGCAAGTGCCAACATCTCTCACTCTCACTGTCCCAGCGTTGCTCTGAGGGCAACCTGATCTGCCTTTAATCTACTCTGACCACAGGACAAATGGTTTAAATAAAATCCTGCATGACTGAGTCACTCCATTTCTGGCTTTTGTACGACATACTGAGGAGCGATGGTTTACTTTGCCTGAGTTACAAAATTAATATAAGAGAAACATTTTTGTTATGTGGTAACTAAAAAAAAAAAAAAGAGACGTACAGAAATTTGGGTGGGATGTTTGTGCGTGATAAAAGGAAAACGGAGGAAAAGAAAGTAGTCCCTTTTCTTGGAAGAGCAGGTAAAAGTGACAACAGATAAACAGCTATCGCAGACAGGACGAGGGCTCTGTTTTAGCAGCCAAGTTATTTTCTGAGAGCAGAGACCTGAAGCCCCACTGCCCTCAGGCCAGCGGCGGGCAAGCTGTCATCAACGAGACACCGGCTTCCCTGAGGCTGCCCGGGCACGGTGCGGGGAGAGGCACGGGCTGAGCGAGTGCGGCGTTGCGGGGAAGAGGAGGATGAAGAGAAATGCCCTGGGGTCTTGGTGGGAGTGCTGACTGAGGCTACGAATGCCATTTAGTACACGGGGGACTGACACGTGTGTGTGTTGGGGGGAGCAGAGGACTTTGCCTCCGTCTGCGGGCAGCTGGTCAGTTGGATGCAGCCTGGTTTGCTGGTGGGTATCTGCTCGACCCAGTCCCTGCCCTTGCTCGGGCTGTGGTTTGTGATAAAACGTGTTGTGAGAGACTCTGCTCTGACTATTCACTACCACCTACTTCTTGTCCAGGACTCGTTGCCACCAAACCTGCCCCCCCACCCCCCAGAGCTGTGCAATTAATCTTGGTTGGGGAATCGAGGTGCTTACATCTACCTCATCATCCTGAGCCTCCTGGGAATATGTGAATACGAGCTCAAATGAAGGCTATTAAAGGATGAAGTTTAAAATCCTGCCAGCGTGGGTTTCACACATCAGAAGCCAATAGCGCCTATAGGAAAAGTTCTGCTGTTTTCATTCTTTTTAACGAGAAAACATCTAATGATTTTTGGTAAGCTTTAGGACATGTAAGGTAATATCCTGGTGTTTGTGAGAATAACAAGAAATTCCCACTGACTTTTTGGGGCATAGAATAGTCTTCACATTGAGTAATGCTTTTGCAAGGAAGGTCCATGCTGGATTGGAGCATCGCTGCCTGCAGACACCTGGCTCCTTCCTTCTGCCAATAGTCTACACCTTGGAGAGAAGATCTTCAAACCACCTCCTGGTTTGCATGTCTGGATGTCCTTCCTGATTCCTGGCAGGAGAGATCAGGGCACGAAGCCTGAGATCTCATCATCTTTGTCTTAGCACGTGTGGTTGCACAGTATTTTTAGGGTCACTTCTCTGTTGCGTTTCATCAAAGCACTGGTACATCGTATTTGGGACATGTTCCTAACGCCCGTCGCTGCAGCTCGGCAGATCTTCTTTGAAGTGGGAATTTTGGTGCTTTTACAGCAAGCAGTGCAAGAAGAAGAATGTTGCCCTTTGATGTTTATTAGTTATGAGCATTGCTGGCCCCTTTTGGAGTTGATTTCATGCATGGTCCCCTTTAAGAATCGGAAATACATTTTACCAACGTTTCAAATGTTATGAAACGCAGCATTTGTTGGGAAAGAAAAAGACAAATGAGAAAAATATGGTACTTTTTCATTCTCTGAAAGAAGTTATAGCTAGAAAAAAAATCGACCGTATGTGCAAACTTGAAGTGATTAGCTATTACTCTACAACGTTTGCAGCTCCCTGTGTCAGGAAGCAGAGGCTTTACATGATTCTTCAGCTCTTACACAGCGCTGTAGCCCATACTTTGCAGACATTGGAAACACTTATGGATATTTCTTTTACAGTGTTTTAGGGTCATAAACAAAACAAAGTCAGCAAAGACCATGAGATCCGTATGTACTTCCCTTTATTGTCTTTGGATTATGCTTTTGAACGTGAGTCAGTGTTTATCGATATAAAAATATAAGAAACAATGCACTATCAGAGTCGTATATTTTCCCATGTGTTCATTGTCCCTTCACTTGCTGTAAAATCCATGTGATGAGGAATTAATGAGTGGACACCTGTTTTCTTGGCAGAACCTGTGTTGTGTTTTTAAATTTTAAGCAGTCTCTGAAAGTGGTTGCAAAGGGAAAAAAAAAACCCCAAACTTTGCCCTTGCGGATGGGAAAAGGGAGATGTTTGCTGAGCGAAGGGTAGCCCTGGTGTTGCACAGCCTTGTAGTATCATTCAGAAGATTCAGGCTGGCTATAGGGCAGGACTCTGCCAGGTCTGTACCTAGCGGCTTCTTCTGAGGTTTGTCTGGTTGGGCCCTGTTTAGCAGCAACCCAGGCCTGTGAATTTGGGATACACCTCCCCAAAGAGCTGATACAAGGCTGGTACTAAAGTTTCATTAACTTGCAAGCCAGGAAACGTCATACCAGGATGCTGAATGTAGTAGTTAAATTTTGCATAAACCACCAATCTACTTGCACAGCTTATTCTCTCCATCTATTATTTATTTCCTCACTCATTAACTGCTCCAGTAGCCCGAGACACTACAATCTTGCAGCCAGATTTCTTATTTGAGAAACTCTTTGTTGTTAATACAAGATCTCACATCAGATGTGCTTTGAGCAACTCCCCTTTTCTCTGCTATTCCTCAGACCTTCTGGAAGCACACGCTCTATTTTGCAAGATTATGTTTACACTCAGCAAATATGCAGGGAAATGGTCTCTTGCAAGGCAGCATTGGCCAGAATCAGTAACAGCAACACCAGTGAATCCAAAAATAGCTGTAGGAGGGAGCAAAAGAGAAAAAGAAGTGGAGAAGTCTTTCAAAATTCCTTCAAAATTGTTCTGTCAAGCTGAGATGCCCCCTGGAAGATGGTCCTACCTCCAAAACCATCTGTTGAACTTGAGAAGAAGGGAGACTCTACTCTCTGAACCCTACAGAAAGTTGAGTTCATGCCCACAGTGATCTCTTCTTAAGCCTGAAATTTGTCAACCAGTGGGAAAAATAAACTCTCTGCCTATGTCTTGCTTTCTCCCTACCTTCGGAGTCTGGCAGACAGACAGATAAACCAAGTTAAAAGAGGTAATTTGCAAGAGAATTGCGAAGCTAAAAGATGACAATAATGCTATATTGGAGCAATTTTGTATCACATATAACCTGGAAATGGTATCAGCTTCCTAGAAGTGAATAATCCATCAGGAGAGAAAAGGCAAAATGCTCTGATGCAGTTATCTGCCAGCCTTTGGTAAATGCACAGTTCTTCATTTAATTCAGAATTACCTTCCAGTCCGAGGGCTCTGGAGTGATTGCATGACTTCTTTGGGGGTGGTTTGATTTGGTTTGGTTTTTTTTTGTTTTGGCAGGCAATGAAGCCATAAAGCCTGGACATAGGCAGAGCATAAAGCAAAAATTCCCCATGCTGCAGACAGACGGGTTTAACAGTCCTCCTTTTATTCACATGTAAGAGTTTATATGGAAGGGATCCAACTTTATGACAAATTTCACTAGTTTCTAGCCAAACGGAGATCCTCTCCAGGGACTTGAAATTTGGGGGTAAACAATTTTCATCAGATTTGCATAGCGAATCTGGAGTTAGAGGCATAAATAACAACTTGTGGTATCAGAAAGACTTCTCTACAGACCCGCTGAGGGTCTCCAACCCCAGTTCCTGCTGGCTCCAACGGCCTTCTGCAAAGGTCTACATGAGCCAAGAGGGTCTCCTGCTGTTGGTGACCGTAGACCTCCAGTGAGGAGCAGGGTGGTCTTGGATCTACAGAAACCCATGAGATATTGGGGTTCTTAGTACCTTGCAGGACTGTGGCTTCTGCTGGAGTCTACAAGCTTGACCTGGGTGAAAAAGGAGAGGCACCTGTGTGATGGGAACACTCTCATTGTCCCAGATGAATTCCCATGTATGAGGTACTACAAAAAAATACCCATTTCTTGCTATAATTTTAGCAAGCATGGCAGGTGCACGGTGTTTTCAGAGACATATTTTCCTCTCCTGGGTGGTTTGCCTTACTTATGCACAAAGATGTCCTGAGCGCAGAAATAACCATGCATTGAGCCACTTGTGCACGCATCGAGCACTGTGGGAGGAGCACGGCAACAAGGGCATGGCAGGAACACAGAGAGGCTTTTGTAGCTATGAAAGTCCACCAGTAAATCTGACCGGCAAAAGCCTGCCCTCTGAACACTTGCTCATGGAACATTTTAGAAGAAAATATTTTTGCTTAGCTTTTATTTGCTTTTTTCTCCTCATGTACATGCGTGCATGTTCAGGGGTTTGTTTGTCTGCTGAATTTCAGATTTCATTTACTCCAGCTGTTAATTTCCCACCCGACATCACACCTCTATGACTGTGGCATCAGAGCTAGTTGCTATGGGTGACGTTATGATGTCATGCAGCAACATGACAATTTCAGCTGGGGAGTATACGGAAGCACCAGGTCTCGTCTTAAACAATAATGAGTTTTGGGGTTTTTTTTGTTTTTTTGTTTTTTGGTTTTTTTTGTAGAATTACCTATCGTTTTAATAAAAGGCAGAAAATATGGGACGTACTGGCCGAATAATCTCAAACCAGAATGTTCTTAAAGTTTCCATCGAGTGTCAGCTGCTCTTTAATTAGTAACCAGAGGGATATCGAAGAAGGTTGTTAATTATGAGCACACCATAGAAATGTAAGCACTGTGTTCCAGTTTTATAATGGCAACACCTTACTGTGGATGCAAAAGTGAGCCTGGATTGACTAATGAATGGAAAAATCATGGGATTTTTCTTGAACAGCTCACGAAGAGGCATCTGCAGTTATAAAATCAACTATTTCCTTTGGAAAAGGAATGAAAATATTTGACAAAAATACCTTCAAGGTTGGGCGTTTTTCTTTAAATATATCCCAGGAATAATCAAGATCTGCAGTTTTTGGAAAATGAAATCATAAATCAAGATGGATTTATTGAAAACCATCGGTACTTTCAGCATTTTATGATGCCTGAAATCTTCACTCCCACTTCTTTTGTTTGTTGTTGAAGCTGCACTGAAAACCAGTCCCAAAGTGAGTGAGATGTACTTGCTACAGTGAAAAACGTGACAAAAAGAAGCTATTTGCTGAGATCTTTGTTAGGCGATTCAACTTTAGTCCAACACTTCTCTTTGCTGGAGATTATTTTATTTCTTGGTTCTGATGTTTGCACTCTTCCGCAGCTATCTCCTGTCTGAGAGCGTGGAGATGGCTCATCCTGACTGCAGCAGCTGGTCCTGGAGGATGCTGTGCATTTAGCTGTCTCGTTTCCCCTACAGCCCTACGATTAAGGCCGATAACGAGATCCACTCAAGTTTGTGCTCCGGGTAATAAGAAGAGAAGCAGGGAAGGTGACTGAGGCGTTTAAGAACAACAATTTAAGCTCTAAGTGGTTTCTGATTTAGATCTCTCCATTTTTGGAAACTCAGGCTGACCTCTCTCAGGCCTGATTTTCAGAAATGCTTGACAATGCTTGAATTGCTTGGAAAATGAAGGCGCTCAGCACTCCTAAAAACAGACCAAAACTGTGTTTCGTTAGGCACAAAATTCAAATTGCAATTCCCTCTCTCTTGCTTACCACCCTGAAGGAACTGGCAACGTAATGTTTGTGCCATAAAGTATTTTTAATTACAGGGTTTTTTTTGGTTTTTTGTTTGTTTTTTTTTTTTTTTTAGGGAGAATATGTAAAAATAATTGAGAAGGAAGAAAAAGTGTTGCTGAAACATGGTTTTCCTTTATTACTAAAGCATATGAGGTGGTTGACACCTATTCATGGAATCATTGACAGTGATGTGGAGTGTGGCAAGTCTTCCCAAATCCTGATGCAACTACAGAGAGGTGGCAGCTATTGCCAAGTGGGCAATCCTTGCTCTTGATGTGTCCATCGCCATTCACATGCTGGACTGTGACAGCTGAATAAATTAGCCAAAAATAACTATTCCCAAATATTTCGCGCTCGGCATTCAGTCCCATCACGGTAGCGCAGTGATTGACAGCAAAGCCTCTGCTACAGCAAAGCTGAAACAGAGGAGTTAAGGGGAGAGCACAGAGAGAGCTGCAAAGGCAAAAGCAAACTACGATCTAATTCAGAGTAAAAGGGATTCCCCAGAGGCCAGGAGATGGCTTTGAACAGGTTGAGTCGTTCAATGGATGTAGGGTTGATTGATGAATCTGCATCAGTCGCTGCAGCGAGATGAGTGCATTATGTTGTAAGTGTGGGTTGCAGTGGATCAGTTTGAGTACGACTGCCTGCCAAAAAGACGAAGGAAGTTCATAAATTACCCCAGAGTTATGGAAACAGATCCTTTCTGCAGAGGGACCCGGGGAGCAGCAGCGTCCCTGGGTAGCCCATCTGTATCCCATAAAGAAACAGATACCTGTAATTAGTGCCATGAATTATCACAACTGCGCGCCGCATACATACGTCTCCATCCGAGAGGGCAGTGCTTTGCAAGTGGGAGCATTTAATATGGAAATAACCAAGACAGCTGCAAGTACAGTTTCACTGGAAGGTTTCCAGTCAAGATGTTTGAGGCAAAAGCTTCCCGTTGCCAGTATGGGAGAAATCTAAGATTCAGAGCTGATTGCATTTCCAAGAAACAAAACAGGGAAACTTGGACACCGCCGTGGAGTAGGTGCACTGGAGTTCATACCATGCAACCTCGCGACTGGCCTTGTTTACGGCTTCTAGGTGCTCTAGTGAAGTGCCAAAGTGCCAGTCGGAAATCAGATATCTTGAGAAAACAGGATTTTGTTTGTATTCTTCAAAGCCGCAATGCTGAATGGGGGAATCTGGGATCCATTTTCCCTTCCTGTGCTCCCCTGCCTCACTCTTATTGAGACTTAAACAAAAGGGCAAGGAGGCCACTGCAGAGTAAATGAAGCCCTTAATTTACCATAAAAAGAAGACGACTGGCTGTTAAGGTTTTATCGGATTACAATAAAGGCTCTTTGCACTCAGGAGACTGTGGTTTGATTCCCGGCATTGCTGGCAGGGCTGGAAATCATAACCACAGATTATAGCAATGAGCTTCCAAATTTCCATGTTCCAGCCAAGGGTGCTGCTCCCCGGTGTGGCTGCTGCCCCACACCAGCCTTGTGCTGGCACGGTCAGGATCTGCAACGTCCTCCTGGGGCAGGACCTTCAGCCAGGCTCCAGGTCTCTGGGGACATCGCTAGTCAAGGTGGGGAACCAGCCTGGGACCTCTGAGACCTTTTTGACTGCAAGGTGCGAACAGGAGCTAAGTCATGCCATGTTATCTATTTAATTATCCAGCAAGAGTTTAAAAATAACTACCTTCCCCAGCATGCCTTTATATTATAACTTTTTAGATAAGAAGTCTCCTTTCCTACCTCCCAGATGCCTCCCAGCAGCCACCATCACAGAGTGAAGTCAGCGAAGCAGATTCTGGCAAACAAAATTTCCCTTCCATGAACAAACCTTGTTGTTTTTTTGGTTTTTGTTTTTTTCCAGGCTTAAATTTCATCACAAAAATAATTTTATTAATATAGCACACCTTCTTTCAGCGTAAAGAGTGCTGGCATTTTGTTTGTCACCTAGCAGAGGGAGCAACAGGCAGCCCTGCATTACGAGGAATATGCAAGGAAGGAGTTTAACTGATGCTGTGCTTTTGCTACCTGGAAGACATGTCTGCATGTGAACCTGTAAAAGAGAAATGCCACTGCACCTTTTTTCTTCCACCCTTTATTGCAGTCAGGGCATTAAAAAAGTACGCTCCTGTTTGTGCACAGAAAGCGCATAACTCCATCTTTGCAGCACATGGCTCACCACCAATTTTTTCTCTTGCTCTGCTGTCTCAGTCCCATGGACTCAGAGGAGGCTGAGGCTGGTTGACACCTCCAGGGTCTGCCTAGTCCCGTGGCTCAAGGCAGGGTCACCCAGACCAGGATGCTCAGGACCGTGTCCGGTCAGGCTTTGAGTGTCTCCAAGGATGAAGACCCCACAACCTCTCAGGGCAACCTCT
This sequence comes from Scopus umbretta, assembly GCA_013400535.1. Lineage (NCBI taxonomy): Eukaryota > Metazoa > Chordata > Aves > Pelecaniformes > Scopidae > Scopus > Scopus umbretta. The sequence goes on along the minus strand of VZTL01037283.1, from coordinate 163,368 downwards.
CTGCAATCAGCATGTCCATAATAGGCAATTAACCCTTAAAATAATGAGCAACAAGAAGCCGAGAGAAAAGAGAGTAAGCTTAGTCTCCTTGAAAAGTTGTTGTCCTTCTAATGCCCTCTTTGGTTGGGTGCACATAGCATGGGTGAAGCCTTCGGAGGGAAATACCTTTTTTCCCGGGCCTGTATCACAAATGTCAAAATAACAGTACGGTAAAATATCACATCCACAACGGGATGTAGACCAGTCCATAAACTCTCTTTATTCCTTCATCATTTGACATTTCTGCCAATAAGTCTGGCAGAATCTCGCGGTAAAGGGCAGGGAAGCAAAGGGCAGTCTGGGTGAGATTCACATGCACCAGTCTCCCTCAATTTACCCTTCACAAAAACAGCGCCTGGTGTTTTAACCCAAGCTGGATGTATGCTAGAAAATGTACGTCTGCTAGGTCCTCCTACAAGATTAAGATATTGTGGCCAGTTTCTCTTTGCTGCATCCTTCAAGGCCAACGCAGGGTTTAGTCTTTTTTTACAAACCAGAGACTATGCAAAGCTCCAAAGTCAAATTTTCCACAGGAAGAATCCAGAAAATGTTTTCTGTAGATAAACCCAATTATTTTCATTATAGGTTTCTAACTTTTATTTCTATAATGTAATATATTTAATATATAAAAATACTAGAGAAAATATAACAAAACCAAAAAAATTCAAAACAAATGCCATTTTGAAAAGGAAACTCTAAACATTTTGTTCAGAAATAGTCAAAACAGAATATTTTGACATTGTCAGAATTTTTTCCCTCAGGTTCTCTTCCAAAACAAAATTCCAGAGGAAAAAACCCCAACATTTCATTAGGCATTTCTGTTCAGCTTCCACTTCAGCCCTGCAGAATCCAACAGAACATTTTTTTGTAGCAACTTTTGCAGTCAGCACTTCTATACACAAACATGCACCGTGTACGGAACAGATGACCATGTATTTTGATATGATACTTTTAAGTTTTTGTGTGTAAATAAACTAGGTATCAATTAATTAGATTAGAAACCTTGCTAGAGTCAGTCTGTAATTGAGAATGAACTTTTTTTAATTTTAATTTCGCTACTGCTGGAGCAGGACAATAGCTTCAGTGGGTGATCAGATTAGTATTAATGAGCATAATTATCTCTCTGTCCCAAGTATGGCATCTTGGTAATGCTAATTTTCTTGTTAACTGATGAAGGCTGTGGAACAGATTTACACCTGGGTAGGAATGCAAAAGAATTAAAGAAAAAAGAATTAAACGGTGTTCTTGAATTTCAGCATGAAAATATACATGTATATGTATATTTTTTTCCCAGTGGAGATTCTTCCTTGAGACACAGGTCAGTATTTAGCCTCCCTGAAGATAGCCCTTAAAGGACTTGCAAGATCTGCAAAACTTTTCCAGGAACGGCTCCATAAGCTGTCTTCTATTATTGCACACATTAGGGTTGAAAACGGAGCTTTGCCAGATGCAGGCTCAAAATATTGCAAAAAATTCCACTCAATGAGTGGCAGGCTATAAGAAAAACAATATTGATATTTTCCTCTATTTGTGGTTTCTTTTGTCCACAGAGTGTTTTTTGTCTCTCAATGACGTCAAAGCAAAATTCTCTTGCAAAATGACAACTGGAAAATAACCCTGAGAATATATTGGATTTCCTAACTAGTAATTAACTAACTTGAGCTTAATGGAATGTATTATATATTTTACCAAGTCTACAGAAGATTAGTAAAACAAAAGTAATATTTTCTTCTGTTTTGATTGCAACGCTTGAGGCAAAGGCAGCTTAATACTTCACAAGTAAGCGTTTTGCATTCCTGAAGCATCTGTACGCTCAAGCATGTCACAGCATCCTCATCAGAGGTGACAGCAGCTACGCTGGGTGTCGCACATTCAACCCACTGCCCTTGGGCTGCGCCAGGGCATGGTCAATAATGATGCCTGCAGTTAGGTGACATGCATCTCATGCTTTAAAAGAGCAATTCACCTTCTTCTAGGAGAAATGGGCCTGTATTTCCTGACTCCCTCCATCACCTGCAGAGAGACCCTTGGCCTGCCATCTAACGTCAAGTTTCCCAAAAACAGGCAAGGGGAAAAGTGCTCCCAGCGGTGGTCAGCAAGAGTTGAGGGCCTTTGACAATTCCTTCTTCCACTTTCAAGTATAAAGCTGTTGCAGTCACCAGAACTCAGTCACCGATTCAGATCACTTTATTCTTTTCTTCTCCTTGGTTTTTCATTTCTGTAAAATGGGCACATTCTCAAGTACAGCATTTTATTACATGTTGGTCTTTATGACTTTCTAAAGGAAAGCTGGTTTTCACGGAACCCACTGTGTCTTTAAGACCGCCTCGCAGAAACAAAAATACAAATTTCGGCATACGCTCCGTTGTGTAATATCGGAAGGAGCAGGTTTTACTGAGATTGTCTAGGACAAGCTCAAACAACAATGGATATTTTTCCTTCCTTCAGGAAAGTTCTTTTCATGACTTTCCACTATTAGGTGCTGTGCAGGAATGGCTAGGAACTGAGTCTCAAACCCAGATTCTAAAATCTCTGTGGAGGCTCCTTTTCTGTGGTTTCAATCAGCTGTTGCTGAGGACACTCTGCCTTACACAATACGCACCAGTCTAAAAGTGTAATCGCGTTACATCACTGCTGATTCAGCTCCCATGCAATAGACACTTGGCACAGCCCCTTTCCAGCTCCATGCATAAAAAGTGAGTACAGAAACTCATTAGGGAGGCCAGTGCCTTTAAAACTTTATCAATTGCGGAGTAACTTGAATGCCAGTCATCCGTTGCTTTGGCTGGATCGCTTGCTTCTAATCCGAGACTGACAGCCATGGCTAAAGCAGTTTCTAATCTCGGACTCTCTGACAATGTGTTTCAGGGATCATAAAATACCACTCTTCTGTGTTATTTGTACCTAGCTCCATAGTTCCTAGGGAACATCTACCTGCAGCTCTGGAGCATGGTACCGACATGGATTTCATGGCCTAAAATATCTTTCTGGTCTTATTTTGGATAGGACCTGTTTCTTCTTCTCCCTCATATTTATCCATGTGGGCCTGCAATCACTGTTGGGAAAATTAAATCTCCATTTCCTGTGCATCTTCCCAGATTTAGTGAAAATATCCTTCCACTTATATCCAGTAAAATGAGACTTTGCCATCATTTGCTCTGCGCTCCTCGAAACAGACTTTGGGTTTCTTGGAAAAGATTTAGTTTTCCAGGGAGATGTTTTTTCATGATTTCAGTGAAGCACCAATGTGTTTTGATAAAATTCAATAAAGGGTATAGATGTCAGGGAAGATTTAATGTTGATAGTGGTGTTGTGCTTTGGAGATTCAATTATCCTTGGGTGAAGAAGACATGAACGTTACCGAGCAAACAAGTGAGAAGGGAACATAAAAAAAAAAAATAAAAAAAAATCAGCTTTATCCAGCCGAAGTGGAAATCAGGTGAATAAATAAGAATATATTTTAGCCACAGGAGAGACTATACATGTGTTTTGCACTGCAGAGGGACCTTCCTATCTAACAGACAACAGTGTTTTGAGATCTATAAAGCAAGCGTTTTCTTGCTCATACCTCAGCAAAAGCAGATGTTCAACCTGTCAAAAACAGTGGAGTTGACATTATATCTGTTGAGGAGCTGGCTGTCCAAACCAACAGGGCTTCTTCTGATGTGAAGTTTGTAACTGGAACAACATGATCAAAGTTGGTATGTCGGTGTGGGAAGGTTCCATCGCTGCTCCCTTCCCGGGGCTTTCCAGAGTGGTGGGTTGCACTTGCAGACTCCTACCCAGGCCCTGCTAAAAAAGCTGTGTCAAAATGGGCTTTAAATAGCAAGCAGACCCTGAGCTGGCTTCTTCTATTCTGGGTGAGCCTCAGCCCAGGGGAATATGTTAGTTTGCATTGCTCACTGGTCAGTTCTTACTTCCTATGTTTGACTCTGATCACGGGAATTTGGTCAAAATCCTAGGCTTTGTGGCAAATCCATGCTCTAGGTCAGGTTTTTTGAGTGTCCTTGGTCTCATCCAGTCTATCCATGAACCTAGTGTCAGCTTTGCATTTATAAGAAGACCGGAAAGTGGGAAAACAGTTTGCAAAGCTCTGCTTAGCACTCTTCTCTCGGCAGCTGCTGCCACAGACAGCTGAGGAGGTGAGGCTAACTGAATCCAGAGTGAAGGAAACCAAGTTTTACAACCTATTCAGAAGAAGTCATTTATTTAATGGAAAGATTTGTCTACATTATTTTGGATGTTATGGTTTATACATCAAGTGCAAAATTACCCTTTCAAAGCTCTGGTATGAGGTTCAGTTTGAGTACTGTGTATTAAAAAAGAAAAAAAAAAAAAAAGACCACCCTTCCCCTTCCCCCACATTTGAGAAGCTATTATCCCCAGGGCAGGGAAATGAGTATAAAAGGAATATTACAAAGCTGTATCCCCTGTCTGCCAGTGGCCGATGCTACAAAGGAAGCACACTATGCTTTCCCCACTATATCCTTGCTTTGGATAGCAAAGATGATTTGCTCTGCAGAAATCACGTCTTAGCAAACCACAGCCTGCATCTGTGTCTGGTTCAAATTAATTCACAGGCTCCCCAAAAATTGAGGGGTTCACTCGCTCTTGAGGATGGCAGGCAAAGTCACGGAGACTTTGTTTTCTTCACCTTTCAAGAGAAGGAAGCGTGCAATGAAATTAAAATCAATTTTTCTAAAGGGCCCCTTGGAGGGAGAAATCGTTGAAAGCTAAGTGATTAAAACATGGGTCAGAACCACGCCAGCCAGCCTGGCTATCCTCCGTGTGCAGGTAGTCTAGAGATGGAAAAGTCTCATACTGTGTAAAACAATATTAGTGACCACTGCATGTTGCCTTTGTATAACTGCATCTGGAAAAGGGACGTCTCCTCTCCTCAAGTGCTGAGTGACATCTTACAACCTGTTTCTTTCCAGTTGACCTGGAAAATGTATACTCGGATTTCAAGGGAGAGGAAATATAAAATATTTTCTCATCAAACTTGGCATTATCTATTTAGCAGGCAGGCCTCTCTCCCACTGTACAGTATTTTTCCATTGTGTTGAATCAAACTTTATCTTCAACTCCGCTTCCCCATTCTAATAATAACGACGTGGCGTTCAAAGTGTGGCTTTGCAAGTGATTCATTTCCTCAATACTGTTGATTGGGACTTTACGCTACTTCAAAGGTAGGCAGCAATTTGGCTTTTTAACACATTAGAGATAACATTTCTTTTGCATTGGGATGAACTCATTATGGGCTTTAGGACCGGGACCTGATTACTTGCAGACACACGGTGCTACTCTTCTGCTGATAGGAATAGAGAGATGAGGCAAAGTAATAGATTGGGTAAGAACTCATTAAATGTTGAGGCAGAACAATTGGCTTTTCCAGCCTTTAACTCCTTAGATTCATCTGGATCTTTTAGTCTCAGCATCCTCCAGCCACTGGAGACTAAAACAACAATGAACTGAATGCACACAAAAAAAGCCAGGCAATTATTTCACTTTGGTAAAAATTTAATGGAATTCATAAAGTCAGAGGAAGATAACGGTTCAAGGAGTAAATTGGGTCACTGAGATTCTGACGTAAGAAGAAGAGAACAAAATGGCGGAGTATGAGCTGGTAAGTGCTACCCTTTTGAGGTTGGCAATGATTTTCTGAGGAGCCCGAAACACAAACACCAAAAAACTTGGGAGAGTCTATCTATCAACTTTGGACCTACATATAGATGGTCAGCTCCTCCGAGAGCTGGGGTGCTACGTTATAGTACCTACATGTAGACTTAGGCACATGTCTGTGCCTTATATTCAGCTGATGGATGTTCTTTTAACGTATCTTGGATTGCTTTACATGCTTGACAGGCCATGTTTCTTTCTATTGGCTGTATACAGCACTGCGAATGCAAAAAGCCTGCTGCAATAGCCAACTCCTTCTCTTCTGAGGTTTACATTATCGTCTTTGTTTCATTATTCCTGGATGGTTGCCCATCGTTTCTTATATGGGTCTTCAAAAGATGAAAGGAGAAGGGTGTGGGAAGGAAAGTGAAAGAAAGGGAAAGAAATCTTGCTTTTTCTTAGAAAAAAGAGCAAATAATTCATTGAACTGCATGTGTTTTATTATTTATGCAACATACTCTGGGATATTAACCTGTGAGTCAGTTGAGAACATACAGAAAAGAAAGTAAAGATGTCTCTGCTGTCAAGGGAAAAAAAAAAAAACCTCCCTGACAACCTCATTTCTCTCCTCCTACCTCTGACGTGGCTTATGAAGAAGGATGCCCAAAAGAACAGTGCCAAATTAGCAGAATGCAGATTGAGGGGATGGTAGCATTAGCTGTGCCTCTTGCTGTTACTTATGCCATGGAGCCACAGATGATGTGGTACGGGCGGCAGTGGCAGGCACGGTCCCAGCTCCAAGGACGTCAGACACAGCTCATCCTTGCACACAGTGTGAGCTTCTGCACAGCAGAAACACTAATTTTGTCTTTCAAGAGCTCTTTCCTGGTGTAACTCTCAAAATCTCACTCCTGCCAAACATTATAAGAGCTTTTAACAACTAACACTTATGCAGGTTCAGAGTTTCAGATACCCTTTAATGGGATGAATAGCCTGAATTCTCACCTGAATGCCACTGCCACCCTTTCCACATAGTGTAAATCCATTTGCCCAGACTGCCTTGCACCTCAGCCATCGTATTTTGGCATGTCTGAAATGACCCTGGACAAAATAGCCAGCTGGTGCAACGCAACAGCACTGGGACCCAAGGAAACATCTCCAATTTTTATTAATTAAGTCATAGTGTTGACTCCATCAAGCTTCCAGGCTTTGTACACTCCTGTCTGAGATTGGTCTTTTTTTTTTTTGTTCCTTCCTTTTCTTTTTTAACTCCTTACAGTTAATAAGAGCCTTTTAAATGTTGTTTTTCTCTTAATAACTTAGATGAGGTCACTTCAGTACACCACATGGATGGAAGAGGCCAGCACTACGTACTCTTACACCCCAGTTACGCTCTGTATATACATGCACTTAGTGCATGCGCTATTTGGTGGGTCTCTCCTTGGGGAAGATAAAATGCAGATGCTGAATATCTGCACCATGCTGTACAGACCTCCCAGCCTTGAATAACCAGTGAGCAGTTGTAGAGTTGTCTCCTTTACAGAGAATGAAATTCACTGCTGAATCCAAACACCAGGAACCTTCAAGCCTAGGCAGAGATCTTGAAGAGGGCACACTTACAGTGGAGGCATTTGAGGGATGGCTTTGACCTGGGGTTGACATCCACCTTTCCTGCTGGTGTTGAGGACAAGCAGAGGTGATGATGCTCCAAAAAGGCAGCGGCACATCCCTGCTCTCCACAGCCTCAGCTGCAGGTTGCACACACAAACTAGTAAAGAGGGGTGATTTTTTTTTTTTTTCCTGTTTCTTGCAGGTGAATTCCTAAGCCATCTGCAGAAAATTTTCCCTTCATGGCCAGGAACACATGGCCCAAGAGTTGGTGGGGGTGGGTATTTTAACTCCCCGCTCCCTCCCCCAGGCTGAACAAAGCCCTTGATTGAGAGATCGGCTCTGGACTTTGCAAGAAAAGAGAGCTTGGGGCTTTTGTGCGTGTGTGTGTGTGTATTTTTCTTTTCTTTCCACCATACTAATGAAATTTGCAGACACAGAGAGGAAACTGAGAGTTATTTATAGGAGTGAGAGGAATGTGAGGCCTAATTGTGCTTAGTCTATTGCTAAGTATGTAATCTGTTTGCTATTAAATTTTACAGTCTTGAAGCAATGTACATAGGTTCTATTGTGGGTTTTTTTTCTTTTAAGGGGAACATAAACATTTGATGAGGAAAAGATATCAGGCTACGGTGCTTGCAAGCTTTAAGAACAAGTGGCTCACGGCAGCATTTTAAAAGAGGCAGGGGCACTTTTAGGGTTAACTAGGTTGGGTAATTTGGGAATTTTTTCCCGCCCCAATAATCTTTTCACACTTGTAAGGTTTCTGTGTCCCTGTCCTTGATGCACTGAGTACCGGTGCATGCACAGCATGAGGGTTTAGGAGCGGTGGGTTTTGTCCTCACCTCCTGGCTGGCCTTTGCTAGCTTGCTCCACCTCGCTGCCCAGCAAGCCCATCTTGGCAGGTATTTGTTTCCCTTACCACTGATTTCAGTGGTAGAGAGGCTCATGATAACTGAGTAAAATGCTCTGTAGAAACGCAAAACCAGTGAATCCTTGCATTTTTCCCAGCTGTTTTACGGAGAGCCCTCTCCAGCTCTCCCACGAGCCCCGGGGCAGCCCTGGGGCACCCTTCCCACCTGTTTAAGGAGCAAAGCTGCTGTAGGCACATCATGGGGTGTCCTTTGCTCTTCCCAGACACCGGTGACAAGCTGAGGCAGTGGGAGCGGGGCCAGGGGTGCAGGGGCTCCTCCACCGGGGAGCCCCGACTGCCGTTAGGGAGCGGGGACAGCAGCACTGCAAGGCTCAGCCTGGAGCAGGGGGTTAGCGTGGGGACCTGAGCTGCTGAGCTAAGCGTCATTCCTCATGGAAAAAGAGGAGAAGTCAGGCATGCAATTTGATATAAGTGCTAATATCTACCAGGCAAAAGTCGAGCACTCAAACAGCTCTGGAGTTAGCTGGTTTTTATTGCTTATCGCTGTCCATCCATGCTGGAATATTCCATTCCTATAATTTTTGAGAGGCCCTGAAGGATCCTGCCACCTCCCTTGGGTCTAGGTTTCTCGCTTTTTCAGACAAACAATTTTCCTGGGATATTTTGCAAAATGCCACAGTGACTCACTCTTGTCACTCCTCTTTTCTGGGATAACAACACTAAAGGGAAAAACAAACGATATTTACTCCTGGTGTCCAAAATTGGCTTTGCCACTGTGAGCAGAATTTAGAAAGACAGAAATAGAGGAGTGATTATGGAGTGCATTGCAATTAAGAGACAGCCCTGTAAGATCCTCCTCTGGGGTTACAGCTGAAAACAGAGATGGACCAGCACCGTCCAAGGCTGACTGCCCCTGCATGGGACGCAAAGCTGCTAGAAAGCTGCCTGGATGGGAGGGATGCAGCGTGCTTTCAAACCAGTCTGCCCCCTCCCAAAGGGATTAAGGGCCCGAGATAACCGGTGGCAGCAAATCGAAGGCAGGGGTGAAGAACTGCAAGGCAGTGCTTTGCTCTTTTCTTCAGCTGGTGAACCCGCCAGCACATATACAGGTGTGGGACAATATCCCCTGCCATGTTTCTTGCAAGCAAATATAAAAGAAGAAGAAAGGAGACTCAGAGTATACAGTGGCAGACGGCGTTTAGGGCTGAATCACTGAGACATGTCCACTGTACATCTCCATGGAAATTGCCTAGCCCTTCTCCAGCTTGCTCGCACTTCCCTTTCAGACCCTGTTCCTAACTCTCAAATAAATTGACTTTATGCAGTGGGAGAATGAAGACCTGTGCTGGTTACCATGTTTCTGCCAGGCCACCAGGGAGACGCTGATTTAGGATGTGACATTTGGTGTATTTGTAGGGTAAACAGGAGAAAATGCCAGGCAGGTTATCTGCAGCAAGGCACTCAAGCCCTCCTCCATTGCAAATAAGACATGGGATGCCAGCTGGCCACTGGCCAGTCATTTGGCCACTGACCAACTGGCTGACGTTTGTTTCTTCCATACTTTACTCCTGGACCTGGTGGGAGGGGTGTTTTACAGCAGCAATTAGTTTATTCCTGGGGTAAACAGTAGGAATTGGAGGGTAATTGCAGCAAGAAGTTTGCTTCCTGTTCCAGTGTGAATAACCCACTGGATGCCAACTGGATGTTAGCCCTTAAATCTGTAAGGCCAATTGGCAGCTGGTCTGCATTTGTCCCTCTTAGGATTTGCAGATGTATGTTGGAAAGTGTGGGAATGGGGATCCCATCAGTCCATCCATCACCGAGGCGAGCTGCAGCGTCAGCAGCCGCAGCGAGGGGCTGCTCGAGGCAGGGCATGGAGCAGCGCCGCCGTCGAGGCTCGGCGCTGGCAGGGCGAGGGCTACGTTGGGAGGGGCCTGATGACCCAATCCCGCCGTTTTCATCTCTTTCCCATCCTGAATAATGGACATTGTCCTCCTCACAGTCCTGCTGGGCCCTCACATACCTTAGTTGGTAATGCAACACTGCATGATGCTGTTTTATCCCGCTTTGTACCCGGACCTCCTGCACCTTGCCTTACACTTCTGCGATGGGACCTATACATTAGCACAGGCTTTTGACTGGGATTAAACTGCTTGCTGGCCTCAGCATCCCCCTGCATTTCCAGAGTAACTCTCTTAAAATTATTTAGCTGGCTGCAATTTGCTCCATTCAATGTTGTCGCTGCACAAACAAGGAGGACACGTGTACCTCTGCTGACCTTTCTTCACAAGTCAAGCCTGACAAGTTTCCTATCCTTTTCTCTGTTTGCTTTTCTCCTCTAGTTATCCTCCTATTTGGCAGCAATCTCCCCACATCACACCGCCAGAATGGAGCATAATATACTAGAATAACTTCCTTAGATGAGCTATCAAGAAACCCAGCCTCTCTTCCATCACATGCCTTATTATCTCACTTTTTTTCTTATTTCCATTGATCAGATGGATCCTTAGATCAATTTGCTGTCTTTTTTTCAAGGTTACAATATTATCTTTCATGGTCTCCTTTATTATTTCACTGTCTTCAGGCTCCTCTCAATTTTGCATTTTGACTTGTTGAAATTTCCTAACGGTTGATGTCTCCGGGCCAAGGTATACTGCACTATTTTCCAACTGGGAGGTAACAACAGCATACAATCCAAAGGAGGGACAGCTCCACTAGCATTTCATCCTCCTCCTTCTTGGATTCCAGTAGCAGTGGTGGCTCAGAGCTGGAGGGCCAGACCACGCTCTCCATTTAGGTGGTGAAAACCCCTCAAATCCATCCAGTGATTTAACTGGAGTAACACCGAGAAAAAAGATCAGCTGAGCATGTCCAAGGACAGCTTATTCAAGTTGCTAATATCACTGACATAAGGAAATATTTATACACATTCGGACATTTTCCATTTTCACCGAGACCTCTGGCGTGTGGTTGGGAAAGGAGCCTGGAGGGCAGAAGTAGGAGAGGAGGAAAGAGCGGGGCCGGTGAGTGACCATGGTTGTGCCTACATTGCCAAGAGCATTGAGCAACACCCTTGCCACACCACCAAAGAAACAGAAAACTGCTGCTTACCAACATCTTTACTGAGCAGCTATGCTATAAGATGATATGTGGGGAAGTAGATATATTCAAGCAGAATTTAGAATAAATCTCAAACAAGTCCTTTGGCTGAAGCATCCTTGAACTCAAGATAAAGAAATTTTTATCCCTCGGATATGTTCTGTCAACTGAACGTAGCTTTGTGAAATTTATGGTTTTTGCAGAAATTAGGACGACATATTTTAGGATAGTCCAGACATCTCTGGCTGCCTGGATTTCCTCAGTTTAAGTTTGCTAGTTCCCCTCCCCCTAGAAGACAAAAAAAAAAAAAAATTTTAGAACTTTCTTAATCTCTTTGTTGGGTTCAACTTATAACAAACAAACAAGCAAACAGCCTCCATCTGGGAAAAAAATCTGGCAAAGAAAATATAGTAAGGGAAGGGGGGGAAGTTTCTTTCACAGATATTAACCTTTACTCTTTGAGATGTGTTCGTCCTTCAGAAATGAGCAGCTGTCTAAATCGTTAGGAGGTTGCTAAGGATTAAGGCTAGCCAAAATATGTTCTTTTACTGTCTTAAATTTCCTCAATGTAAAATAAATGTAAGCTAAGCTGCTCTAACTGCTGATGCTGCCACTGCTTACACAGAACCCAGTTTTGATAGGGATGGATTACAGCCCTTCTTAAATTGATTTGCTACTTGTATGTGACCTGAGAGTGTGAACGCATGATATGGCACATCTTTAAGGGGAATCGGAGTCATAAGAATGAGCTTGGAGTCCATGTGCTTCAACTAACAGCCAGGGCAGGCTAGTTCCTGACAAGCTTTCATGCTGTAGCTGTGGGACCACAGGAAAACTGCACTTAACACAAGTATAATTCCTCATGACTATTGCTCTATGCATTTTTGAAGACATCAAGAAAATGGCCTGCTGAATCTTAGCATCTTTGGGTCAGGGATAGGGTTCTCTTTCCGTATCACGCAGTCCCAGGTTCACAGAGTTTCTGAGTCATTGGCACTCCCCTTTCGCCATGATCACCAATCGGAAGGGATGATAACACCTTCTTTTGGCGCCAGAGAAACCTGTTTCATTCTGCTAATACTAAGTGTACGTTGATCAAAAAGGAAAAAAAAAAAAACCAACAGTCCTAGTTTTCCCATGGGCTCATCAGCTCTGTGCTTCCTTCCAGCAGAGCTGGAGATGGTCAGTATTTTGCAAGATCATTCCAGAAGGCAGAAACAAGGTGAGAAATGGTGATTTGAGTATGTGCTAATGAAGTTCCAGCTTGTGCCTTACAGTTGCAGGCGTCTCTTCCCTTGCCTTCTCTAGCAGTTTATTTATTCTGACACAAAACATTTATTCCTTGACTCTAAACAATTTTCTGGCCCCTGGCAATGTTTTTCTGTCCTTGGTGGAATTTGATTCACAATCCTTGTTAACATCAGCCATGGTTGCTCTCAGCTTTGCCTCTGTAACTGTCAGATAATAGATCGGAGTGAAAAAGGGCAATATTCATCCCCGTAAAGAACTCTCTACATATCCCTTGAATGTCTACAATGCTTCCAGGGAATGCACGTGGCCTTTAAATCGTTGTATTGCACTGAAATGAAACCTGCTTAAGGGAAAAAGGCTAGAAGGAACCACGGTGTGTGGAGAAGCTGTCAACCCTCTGCTTGGCCTTGTTGATAAATCTGGTTCTTTCCAGCACAGCTAAGAATCAGCCAGTGGGGTATGGGCCCCACTGCTCTTCAACGTCCTACACAAACTGAGTTGCAAGCAAGCAGGGTTGCCCATGTTGTCCATCCAGAATCCGATCCACTGTGCCAACCAGGCTGCTACTGCAGAGCAGCTCCAGGTTGCACATATCAACAGGGAAGAAGAAAGAGTAAATGGCTGCAAGCAGCCACCTTGGTTTTGAGTACCTCCTGCTGCCTCCTCCCAGCACTCCAAACTCCCAATTCCTTCTGATCCTACAGGAACCTTCCATACCTACAGGATGAATGGAACCACAGCCAGCACAACCCAAAACTCTGGGTAAAACGGTGCTGGTCCAGCAGCAAAAGCAATTTCCATTTTCCCAGCACATGCTGTTTTGCAAGCTCATAATTTCTTTGGACCTTGCTTACAGAAGAAGGTATGGCAGTGAATCAGCAAGTTAAAAAAGTTAACAAAAACTGCAGCAAATAATTACAGCAGCATTTTTACCTTGTAGAAAAAACACCTTAAATTAAATTTTAGTTGCACATGTCAAAAAGAGGAGAAGTCTAGAAATCAGAAATTCAGCCTGTGTCAGTCTGGGCAATCTGCTTTGTATCATATGCTGAATTGACTCTGTTAAAAGGAACAGCTGGCAAGAGGCTTTTTTTTTTTTTTGGTAATCAATTGTAAATCAAATTTTTTCCGTTATTTTCTGCTGCTCACAAAGACTCTCTATTGCCAAGTTAGTGTGTTTGTGTCATTATTTTAAGTATTGCTTGGATGTCTGTATGATGCCAAATGGTGTAATTGGCTGCTTGAAAGACCGGGACAGGTTCCGATTGTTCACAGCTACATACGTGCAGGCTTTGAACTTCTAGTTGCAGGTTTTTCTAGCATCCTTCCTATTAATTAGCCTTCAGGAATTAATAATTTGATAGTCTTTGCTTCTGACACAGCGTTCTGACAACAGTGAGTGTAGCTGTTTTATTGTAGATAACAATAATAGAATATGCATAATTTAATAGCCTTGTTCTCTCCCAGAAAGTGAGGCAGAGGCAACCTAGCCAGTTCCCCTCTGAGCCAGCACCTACTTTAAAGCTCAGCTCCTGCAACAGCCTGGACAACATCCACGCTGCTTCTTTGGGTGCCCATGCCTGGGTTCATCTGTCAGCTCACAGAGGTGTGTCCCCATCGCCGCAGGGCCAGCGTGCAAGGGCAAGCCTGTTCCTTCTCATTTCCCGTAAGCTGGTAAATCCATTCATGTCAGTGGGACTACTGAAAGCGTGCAAGTATGAATTAGAATAAATGCAGGACTGGGGTGTGCATTTGTTTTCTGCTTACTTTGTATTCTTTTTATTACTGCAGAGGCTTATGGGTTTGTACGGGTTTGCCATGTTCATGCCAAAAGTCAGAAGTCCCACCCATACCTGAAGGGAAGTGCGATATAGGAAGTTACTATAATTACCATTTACCAGGAAAAAATCTCTTGTAAGTCTGTCAGGTGATGGGCATCCGGGTATAGTAATGCAAACACAGCGCTGGGATTGAAGAATGACGGACTAGTCACATTACAGAGCATTTAGCTCCCCGTACAGACCTGCCAGTGGGGTGAATAAATCCCATGGAGTATCAAGAAGACCTCACCCAGGATATAAAAGCAGCCCCGTTCCTTCCATGGCAACGGAAAATGCTGTGTTATGGCATGTGCATTAGCCTTACCCTGAGAAATGCACAGTCTGTTCCAAGAAGTTCCATTAAAACAGCAACAACAACAAAAAATGGCACGGCCAACTCGAAGCAGAGGTCAGGAGAGTACAACTGAGACGATGCTTTGCTGTCCCTGAATCCGCTCACTGCATAGCTCAAGAGCTTCATTGCAGCCTCCCCCAGCTGCTTTGGGTCCTGCCTTGTCTCCTTTCACTGGCTGGTGAGAAATGTTAAGTTTCCATGTGTTGCTCTGCCCACAGTGGATGTCAGCTATTAATATTCATAATATATTGGCAACATAGAAAGAAAAAAAGATTTTCTTTGGTTCGAGGGAAAGCAACAAAATAAATAACGTCTCTTTGTTAAAGATGAGATACCTAAACTTATAATCAACAAGTTTACTGTTCTTGAGTCAGAAACCGTGAATCATCCTGTAAAATCAGATCAAATTCAAGATTAGTTTCTCATGGTATTGCTGAGGAATTTCAGATATTTCCATTGGGAAAAGAGCTATTTCTTTAACCATCTCAAGGTTAGTTTTTTCAGTACTGATTTTTTATTGTATAATGAAGGTTGCCCAAGGG
This sequence comes from Scopus umbretta, assembly GCA_013400535.1. Classification (NCBI taxonomy): domain Eukaryota; kingdom Metazoa; phylum Chordata; class Aves; order Pelecaniformes; family Scopidae; genus Scopus; species Scopus umbretta. Next base: position 148,161 of record VZTL01037283.1, on the reverse strand, counting down.
TAAGGAATGTCAAGATCTAAAAGTGGAGTGGGAAAAAAAAAAAAAAAAAAGAGAAAAGAAAAAAGTGAGATTAGGACAAGATTAAGAGACCAAAGTTAAGCAGAGACACAAATCAGACTATTTCAGCTAGGCAGAAAGTTCATAAAAGCTTATGACTGTCTTGTTGAACACCACACAAAAATATATCAATTCACTAGCTACGGAAGCCTTCTCCAGCCATCTATACCAGTCATAAATAAAGCAATAGAGAAAGCTATCTGAAGACGGGTTTCACAATTTTTCTCTATTATGTGGCAGTCTTGCCACCGCCTAATACATAAGACATGCGTTAAGGCATCAATAAAACTGCAAGATGACTGTGACTAAAATAGTGGTCCAGGCTACTAGATTTTACTTACAGATGCCAGAACCCAAATCGTGCCAAATTACTTTACAAATCAAGGGTTGTATGGTTTGGGGAAAGTGGCCTTAAAAATGGCTTGTATATTGCCTTGTTTCTATACCTGCTTTTACTGAAAGGCCATACGAGAAAGCTGGGTCTAGGAGGACTTACCCTGTGATTACAGATCTGAGATGGGATTCTCCTGTCCTGGCTTCTGTTTGCCGTACGGCCACAGGCTCAGCTGTATGACTCTGAAAAGGTTATGTTCGCTCTCTGTTGACCCACCGGGTTGCCATGCTGCTCAGCCACGGATGATGATCCTTGCTCTGTCTCAAAGCTTATCCATTCTGATTTTTAACACCTTTGGGCAGGAACCATCTCTGACTTCATACTCATGTGCTGCTCAGCAGAGCAGCGCCCTGCGCGTGTTTTAGTCTTCTTGGGACTGTCCACTCGCCAATTCTGAACTGGCGGCACCATTGCAAAATCAGACACAGCGAGACAAGATACAGCTTGAAAGAAGCAGGATTTTTTTCCTGAATAAACTCTGAGAAATGCTGGGTTTGTTTCTGTCTTTGAATTTATGAGTAGTTTTGTTCCTTTCCTTCTCTTATGGTGCTAATATCTGGTAGATGGACCGATAACACAATGGATTTTTAAGTAATGCATTTTGCCACTTAGTCCAGCTTTGGAGGACTCCCTCACTACCCAACAGCTGCAGAAGTGCCTGTTTCTCCTCCAGCTAATATCGATCCATTAATACCGCTGGGCAGTGACTACCTTTTCTTAATTAGCCTTCTGTAGGCTGCTGCTGATTTTGTATATGCCTGAGGCAACAAAATGCCGGCTCTTGACCTGACTGTACCATGGCAGACGGAGCGTCAGCAAAGACAAGCATCCCCAAGTCCTCCAGCACGCACACTGTCACCGGCTTCGTGGGGGAGAGAAATCTGTGTGCAGCACCCATCCCGCTTGGCAGCCGCCATTTGGGAGTGGCACATGGCCTGAGATCATGATCCACTTTCTGCCATTGTCAGCAGGGAATGGCAAGAGCATCCAGAGGGTGATTCATCCGCCCAGCTCTGGAGGGGGTGAATCACCCTCTGAAAGCAGTCATCTCCAACCACCTGTGACTTGAGAGGAATTGCAGACGATTGGCTTTAAATAGATGCCCAACTTAAGATCAGTAACCTTGGGTGAAACTAATCCTGTCCTATAGGATTTTCTATCTCAGGTCAGTTAACCGTGTCCCGTTCTTTTGAAATATCCTTCTAGTCATGACATATCTTCAGGCAAAATCTTGCCTGCTACTAGGATGACGGTGGGAATTTTCTGAAGTGTATTTTTTTTCGGTTGAATAAAGCCTTTAGCCAATCACCTTGAATCAGCAGTGCCAAGCAAGAGCAGAAAGTGAAGCTACAACTGCATGGGTAGAAATTTTGATGCAGAGGGTGAATAATATTTCGAAGTGAAAAGTATCATGCTATTTTCACCTCCTGCTTTTCAAAGGAGTAGAAGGAGAGAGAGAGAAGGTGCTCACTGAAAATCCTGAGTTAGATTTTTAATAATGTCGATTCTCCCCCACTTTTATCCCCCCCTTTTCCTTCACATAGTGAGAAACTTCCCAAGGTTGCCAATGGCACTAAAACAGTCAGTCCACTTTCAGAATTTCAGTCACCTCTTAAACACTTAGAGGCTGAATTGAGTGAAAACCCGTTTTCAGAAGAGTTTCCAAGGAAGTAGAAAGTTTCCACACCCTGAATCTTGTACTCAAAGAAATGGAAACTGGATCGTTGCTGCCAACAGTCTGAACTGTTGTATAGCAGGCTGCTGAATGCTATATTCTGTAATAAAAAATGCAAACATGCTTTGCGCTATATTAAAACACACAAATACACTTTGAGAAGTTTAGCTGAAAAATACATATCTTGTTATTTATTCTTCTAGGCATAATGTTACTTTTTGTCTGCCTGATAACAAATACATTCTGATGAAATCGCACAGCCGATGGTTTGCAAAAGTTCAAGCTTTGCAATCACAATGACTGCTCCATAAAGATAGGGAGGAAGATGCCTTGTATCAAAGACACTTTGATAAGAAAATCTGTAGACCAAACTGTTTGTGAATAACTAATCAAGGAGGACACGTGCCATGTGATCTTTTATCGATCTTACCTATTCGTGGTTTAAAATGTAAAGCCTGGATGTCACTTGGTTCTACAAGGAAAAATAATGTTCAACAGGACAATGAATTGAGACCCTACCCTGGAGATCAGAGGTATTTGGAGACTCCTACTGTGAAGCATAAGCGAAGCTTAAATTTGTGGCATTTTGGGGGTGCTGAACCTTTCCACTCTCCAATGAGGAGGGCAGGTACTTTTGTCCAAATTTTTTCATTCCTTCATATGGTAGCACCCAACTGGGGCACCAGTAGTAAGCCATTTGGAGGGTTAACTTCACAACTGACCAAGCTGCTCAGCTCCGGGCAGGTTTTGTTATAGACTGGCTCTCTTTCACCAGCTTGCAGCTCATACGCGGCTGAGTACTGAACGCTGGCAAAAGGCATTTATGCTGCAGGATGTTCATGACAGAAGGGCACTGAAGAGCTCAGATGGAAAAGTCCTATCAGAGATGGATTCAGCTTACTGCCAATTCCGTAAGATTTGACCATATCAGGAGGAACTTTATCATAAACAGAAGTTAGAGTTTAAAAAGCCTTTCACTTCTGTTCACCCTTTCTACTTTGTGTAAGAAGATTAATTGCTTACAATATTCCATTTAATGACTACTTTAATGCAAGGGTAAGTATAATAAGGTAAAAGATGATATTGCATTTTAAAATTAATCCTCTTTCAGTGCTTGAAGTCCATGGAAAAAACTCTTCCTGGACTTAGAGTCTTTGGGTGGGACATTATCAGGTTCCCACTGTCTGACCCTGCTTGCTGATATTGCATCTATATAGTAACATACAACTGATGATCCATTCAATCACCTATGTTAATGGCTCTACCTGATTTCCAAATCAGAGGGGGGTATAAATAATAACAAAGCTGTGTAAGGCTTGATAATGAAGTTGCTTAGGAGTGCTGGCTGAGAAACCGGAGAAAGTGTTCAATGAGAGTTTGGGATTCCTCTGTGCTAAACACTGATGTTTGCTGCCAATGTCAGGCTTAGTCTTGTTATCATTTTGGTACAGCACAGTAAAGCTGAATTAAATTATTGTAATTAAATTGTTGCTATGTAAAAGCTGATTGCTTTGCGCTGCTTTTCATATTATACAATAGAAAGCAGTTATTATATAAAACAACCAATCAAACAAAACAAAAACCCCTTCCAGAAAGTCCTTCTCGTTTAATGTGTGATCAAATACTAAAAGCCTTTGTAATGAGCAAATAAAGTTTGCGAGCAAGATTTATTTCTCTACAAACTAACTTATTTTCCATTCCAGTCCAAAAAAAGAAATCATCACCTTTTCCTGTTGATAAATTTCAGGATCAAAATGCCAAGTCATGGGTGGGTTAGGAAAATTTTGTTTATAATCAAAGGCTTGGTGACCTTCCTACATTTTTTACATTTTAATTATACACTACATTGGCATCCCACTATAAAGACATTACTTTCTGGACACTCCCAACTATTTACATGACTAAGACTTAATTGAATCAAGGATTCTTGCTCTTTCTGCGCTCTTCTTTTTTCTTTTTTCTTTTTTTTTTTTTTTTTGAAATAAAGAACCGTCACTATCATTCCGTGCTGCAGAAAACATTCCTTCATTCTTGTCGGGTGTTGGTAGCAAACACAAACAAGACTTTTGTCCTCATGCAGCATTTAAGACACATGGTCAAATGAATCAGGATCTATATCTTTCGAGGAACTGTTAATTACTGCTGCCAAATCAGATTAACAATTCCTATAAAACCAAGGTAGGAGTCCAAGTGTTGTGGTTTTCCACTGACTGGAAGCACGTAGATATGGCTTTGGTACCTACTTAGGAGCATTAATCCCCACTGATCCAGAGCGTCTGAACTGGGGTTTGCTGCAGTTTAACTAATTCATTGGAAAAAAAGTTAGCTCAGATTACCTTTACCAAGTAGTCATGGGGAAGGAAAAGAAAACTGGATATAATTTTGATCCATGAGGAGAATCAGTAAAATCTATAGCTGTACGGAGTGCAGCCCATAAAGGCAAACATGTTGCCCAAGGGCATCCAGGTAGCAGCAGAGCAGGAACCAGAATGCAGGATGCTGGATATTCATTCCTCTGCTCTGTTAAAGCCTCATCACCATCTCTCCGAAAGATGGATGGGCTGCAGGACCTCTGCCCTGTGTTCATCGTACAGGGCCAGCAATGGCTTGGCTGTAAGGTCTTACCTGCTCAGGACGCGCGATGGATGTAATTTAATTCTTCTTAAGAAGGAAAAAAAAAGACAAAAGCATTTGTAGGGTGCTCTAAACCTTGCTTTTCCAAGCATTAAAAATGAAGATGACAATTCTTGCTCGTTTAACCACAATGTAGTGAAAATCATATGTCTGCATTAAAAAAAATCATTATACGCACTGATATCTTCTCCCCATTATAAGACAAATGCTAATTCTGGTAATTACAGCCATGCCTCCCTTTTTCTAGCTGTTTCAATGGGTTCAACACACTTCACTTCTTGTTATAGTTTCTTGCACTGAGAAACTCAAAATGAAAAGTACTGTTGAATTGGAAAATATTATTATTACAGTAATAGTCATAAGGAATTGGATTTGTACAAAGCTATAAAGCAAAACACACTGAGATGATTCATTATGCATCACATGGAGAAAGACGTAATGTTGTTAATATGGGAGAACAGATGTGTCTATGTATTTTAAGTCTCTCTTTTTCTTTTCTCTGATGAAAAGTCATTTTTTTCTGAAAAAAGAAAAAAAAAAAGGAAGAAAACCCAACCTGATCTTGATTACTGGCACTATTGAGAAAGTTCATTGGGAAATGAAAGAAGTCACTGCTGTTGCCATTAATCTCATTTTATGTTAGTTTGGCTTTTACTGCAGAAAGTAAAAACTCTTGGGTTTTCTTTCATACCCTGTCCCATATGTGAGTTAAAGCAAAGTTGACAAGCAAGTCCTTGACATAACCTCACGCATGCTGTGGTTAGGAGCTGTAGAGCAGCAATGGCCCAGATGTGATTTCCTCACTTTATTCAAATTAATTGGGATTTAATTAAAAACGCAACACTTTGTTTTGTTTTGTTTAAAGAGAAATGGCTAAGGGTGACCATTTGTTAGTTATCTATAATTTTAATGGTAAAGTCATTTTGATGTGCATGAGAAAGAAAGTTCATTGTTTTTCCATTCTGTCATACCTCAAGCATTTCGTGCAGGAACCAAAAACATGCTCGTGAGTTAAAGTGGTCTACGGAAATATACCCTGTGATTTCAGACGTGACTGCACTCCCACCTTGCCTATAGGAATGAGGCCAGTTTGTCACTGCCTAATTGCTAAATACTCCGTCCTGAGCGATTGAACTCCCTCTCCAGTGGCTCCATACTGCAGACGCTACATATTTTAATATCCTTTATTGCACAGAGCAGTGGAAGACAGATCTATAGAATTTATTAAATGATCCTTCTGGATTTTAAAATTATATGCTATGTTTAAACAGTGGAGGTGCTCCATATGAATCCCGGAGGACTTATTTGAAATGCACAGGATTTTTGTCTGTCTGTATTATACAATGAACTGCCTCCTCTCTACTGTGCTGGGAATAAGGAGTAGATGTAGCCTCTTGACTGTCTCCTTTTAAGATCCAAGTAAGTTAAAGACAAAATTTTAGTAAGCCTCAGGCAATGCAGAGCAGAAAATGGGTGAGGAAACTATTTGGGTAGAAGGGATCTGGTACTAGAAAAAATTTAGGGGAGCAAAAGCAATTGCAGAGTCTGACCTTCCAAAGGAAACGCTTTGGAGAACATCCTCTTCTCAAAATTCTCGTGCTGTGGAACAGCAGCCATGCCCTGTGCCCTCTACCTGTGGTGGCTGCTTGCTATCAGGGAAGAGAAAAACCAGAGGCTCCATGTCCGAGCAGAGGTTTTATTGCTGATTATTTATGGAGGCAGGTGGCGAGCAGCACCGAGGCGGTGCATCAGGGCCACGGCTGCGTGCAGCGATGCCCACCTTACCCGGGGTGCCTGCAAGCAGCCAGCTGCAGCCAGTGCTCAGCAGAGGGATGAGCATTCTAGCCCCAAGTGGTGCTGTGCCCGGCGCCAGCAGCCCACCCTCCTGGGCCTGGCTCCGCGCTGATGTGGCTGCAGCCGCCGTGGATGCGGCTGAGCGCAGCTCTGCCAGCACGTGGCCGCGATGGCTCCTGCGGAGAAACCTCACGTGCCACTGCTTGGTAACCCTCATGATTACCGTCATTAGTTGGACGCTATTTTATAAGCACCCAAAGACTTGCTAGGTCTTAGCCACTGTTGGAAGTGATGACTTTTTAATGGCAACCAGCATGCTTGAAAAAATCCCCGAGATTGAACAATATTCTGGAGACAGACATTTCCCCGGGGAGGCAGCTGCCTGCCCTCTCATTGCTCAAATATTGAGGTTAATTGGGGAAGCGGAGAGCTTTGAATTACCAGTACAGTATAAAGATATCTACGTGCTTGTTTTTAATGTTTTGTTTCAGATCCTTGTAAAAATACCGATGCAAGTTTTAGCTATTACTAATCACATTAAGCTAGTGGACACATTTTATTATTTGGCAGCAAGTTTATCCTATGTACTGTAACTGAGCCTGTAACAAGATTCCGACTTTATTTTGTTTGCTTATTTGGTAGTGCAGATAGAAATGGAAGGATGCTGAAAATGAAAACTCTATTTAGGACACATAATCTCCTTCATTAAGTCTCAGTGATGCTGGATAATGCTCACTTGGGGACCTATTAATGGAAACACATCTGTTGTGTTCATAGTAGTAAAAGACTGGCTATAAAGTGATTAATTGCTGTTAACAGAAGCAGGCCCTGCTTTGGGACGGCAAATATGTGGCACGTTTGGATGCGCAAAGTGCTCCAGCAAGGGGAAGGCATTGCTCAGACGAGCACAGCTCTTGGTAAGTTCGGTTTGCAGCACTGCAAGGACAGCTCAAAGGGTTGTCTGTGCCGGGATGGGTCAAGTCCGGCCATCTTGCCTCTGGTTGACAACCCCACCTCCCCCAGACTTTCCCAAGGTAAGAGCTAACTGGAAAGGAAGCATTGCTGCCTTTTTCTGATTCAAATGCATTTTATTAGCAGTATTTGTGTTACGGTAGTCACAAGAGACCCTAATCAAACTGGGGCCCTCTTGTGTTAGACACTGTCCAGACGCATAATATAAAACAGCTCTTCCTTTTAAGAACTTAAAGGCTTGCAGATAAGCCAGAGCATGGGAAGGGAAAACCAGACACAAAGTGGGGGAATGCCATGACCTGCCTGAAGTTTTAGAAGACAGCTGAGATCTTGTAGGTCTCAGTTTAGGATTATTGGACCGTACCTTCTTTGTGACTGGAAAGGAGGTATGAGATCCTCATCAGTGAGACATGAGCATAGGGCCTTCAGCAAAGTCATGCTGCCTTGTGCCTGCAGAGGGTCTGGGGGAGTCCTGGCTCTGGCACAGGGGGCCTAAGCCACTCGGCAAAAAAGAAAAACACTTGTATTGGAAGATGCTCAGGATGCTTGAACAGAGAACTCAGAAACATTCCCAACTTACAGTGACTTTATAAGAAGGCATGTCATACCCTTTCAAATGGATAGAAAGTATGAGCCAGAATGGCAGGAAAATACGGCTTATTTCCAGGCAGTATGCTAGCACATTGATTAGAGTCCAGATGAAGATAAAAAGGCTAGAGATCCAATGCACAGTGCTGGAATTGTATGTTTCTGTAGAAGATCTAATGTATTCATGCTGTCAGGTCACATACATTAGACCTAGAAACCTGATGTTTTCTTTCTTCTTTCCCCCCCCTCTTTTTGGAAGCACTTTGAGCAAATATATTGAATAAGACATTTGCAAGCATGGAGCCCATTAATAACACAAGCCGAATGCAATGCTGCAGTCTCATTCATACTGCTCTTGGGAGCCAAGGAAATTAAAATCCTATACGTTTCTTTTCTGCACTGGGGAAATCAAAGCCAAACCATGAGATGGGGCTGATTAGAGACAGGTGAAATGTCTGTTTGTTTTTAAAGTTTTACAGCTCTCTTTTTGATAGTCACTAGATTTTCCAAGTGCATTCTGCAGATATCAAAGGAGAGATGGCTGTAAGAGAAGAAAACAAGTCTGAAGACCATCTGAGAACCACAACCCTTTCAGATGCCAAAGAACAAAAGATGCTACAGCAAAGGCTCCCTGCTGACAGCTGGTGGAGGTGCCCATCTTGCACTTATTTCATTCCCCACACCACAGGCCTGTAAGACTGCGAACCTGCAGTCCATTTTGTGCTAAAATGACAATAACAAAAATAAAAACCTTCCACGAGTTTAATAGAATGAGGAAACGGTAAAACAGGCAATAATTATGAAATAATGCATATGCATATACTGTATACATAAGATTAACTCATCTATATATGGATATGTTGTTACTGTATATAACACACATCTTATTCAAGGTGCACAGAGCCATGTCTGTGCATATATAATCCTCAGTACTGAACCTTCTCCAGGCAACCACTGTAAATTAGGATGCAGATGTCCATTAGCTGAGTATTAAGAGGGCAGACAGACATCAAAATGACTTTGTCATGAATCTGATGTTCTCATCTAAATGGATATAAACGGTCTTGTTTTATAACTGCTTCCTCCAGTCAACCTCCTATGATACCCTAGACTTGCTAACATTCTTTTTATTGCTGCCATCTGATTGTATAACTCTCCACTGATAGCAGCTCTTCATATTGCATCGATTATAAAGAGAACAGGAAAATGAACAAAATGTACTCATTCTGTTTATAGTTTGAACTATAATTTTGTGGCCCTCCTTGGACGCCTTAACAGAAGAATCAGATGCACTTTTCTCCATGTTTGGCAACACGCTCGTAATTTGGCTGGGAGCTGTGTCCAAGTTTACTCAGCTCTTGTGCTTGCCTGCTTTCACGAATGGCTTTTTTTAGGACGTGGGAGATGGACAGGGCTCCTAGTGCAACTGTTGACACACAGCAGGAGGTTCTATTAAACAGAGAATTTCTGAAGAAGAAAGGTTGTTCATCAACCCTTGATAACCACCCACTGATGTGTGACTGGGGTATATGAGGATTCAGACATGATATACGACGGAGGTGCATGATGATGTACTTGGCAGTGGTTACATTTACCCTCCTAGTTAGGAGCACAGGGTTATTACTACTCACCAAGGTAAGCAGGAGTCACAGCCTGCTTTTATTGACAAAACCTTACTATCCTCCCCACCTCAGCATGCTGCAAGCCTTGTCTTTTCTTGATCTGAAGGGCTGAGATGGACAGTTGACTCATTTTCATCTGTGAAAAGCTATTTTCTCCATCATCTTTGAAAGGTCACAGAGAACAGGAGAGGTGCCTGAGGACTGGAGGAAAGCTAATATCACTCCAATCTTCAAAAAGGGCAAGAAGGAGGACACAGGAAACTACAGGCCAGTCAGCCTCACCTCCATCCCTGGAAAGCTGATGGAACAGCTCATTCTGGATGTTGTCTCTAAGCATGTGGTGGAAAAGAAGGTTATCAGGAGTAGTCAACATGGATTCACCAAGGAGAAATCATGCTTGACCAATCTGATAGCCGCCTTTGATGGTATGACTGGCTGGGTAGATGAGGGGAGAGCAACGGATGTTGTCTACCTTGACTTCAGCAAGGCTTTTGACACTGTCTCCCATAACATCCTCATAGGTAAGCTCAGGAATGAAAGTTAGATGAGTGGACAGTGAGATGGACTGAGGACTGGCTGAATGGCAGAGCTCAGAGGGTTGTGATCGTTGGTGCAGGGTCTAGTTGGAGGCCTGTAGCTAGTGGTGTTCCCCAGGGGTCAGTACTGGGTCCAGTCTTGTTCAACTTATTCATCAATGACCTGGATGAAGGGACAGCGTGTACCCTCAGCAAGTTTGCTGATGTTACAAAACTGGGAGGAGTGGCTGATTTACCAGAAGGCTGTGCTGCCTTTCAGTGAGACCTGGACAGGCTAGAGAGTTGGGCAGAGAGGAATCTAATGAAGTTCAAAAAAGGCAAGTGTAGGGTCCTGCACCTATGGAGGAATAACCCCATACACCAGTACAGGTGAGGGGTTGACCTGCCGGAAAGCAGCTCTGCGGAGAAAGACCTGGGAGTCCTGGTGGACAACAAGTTAACCATTAGCCAGCAATGTGCCTTTGTGGCCAAGAAGGCCAATGGTATCCTGGGGTGTATTAGGAAGAGTGTGGCCAGAAGGTCAAGGGAGGTCATCCTCCCCCTCTACTCTGCCCTGGTGGGGCCACATCTGGAGTACTGTGTCCAGTCCTGGGCTCCCCAGTTCAAGAAAGGCAAGGAACTACTGGAGGGAGTCCAGCGGATGGCTATGAAGATGATTAGGGGCCTGGAGCCTCTCTCTGATGAGGCAAGGCTGAGAGAGGTGGGTCTGTTTATCCTGGAGAAAAGGAGACTGAGAGGGGATCTTATCAACCCCTACAAATATCTTAAGGGCAGGTGTCAGGAGGATGGGGCCAACCTCTTTTCTGCGGTGCCCAGTGACAGGATATAGGGGCAATGGGCACAAACTGAAACGCAGGAAGTTCCATCTGAATATGAGGAAGAACAACTTTACTTTGAGGGTGAAAGAGCACTGGAACAGGCTGCCCAGAGAGGTTATAGTCTCCTTCTCTGGAGATATTCAAAACCTGCCTGGACGCCATCCTGTGCAACCTGCTCCAGGTGAACCTGCTTTAGCAGGGGGGTTGGACTAGATGATCTCCAAGAGGTCCCTTCCAACCCCAACCATTCTGTGATTCTCTCATTCTGTGATTTTCTTGCTTTGCTGTACTTCAGTCAATTCAGTGGTGAATTACTCAAGATTACAGTAGCCTGATTACATTAGAAGTTCAAGGTATGAATCTCATTTTTTTAGAAGTGGAAAGAAAAAAAAAGGAAATTATTAATTTATCTCTTCTTCCAAGATAGGAATTCTTACTTAAATTGAACTAGGTTTTTTTTATAAAATCACTTATTTGTTTTAGGGCCAAGTACCAGAAATCTCTTCTACATAGCAAGGAAACCTTTCAACCAATGTATTAACTGCTTAAAAAGTTAGTGCCTGTCTTGCACAATTTACCTCAGAAATAAAGAGGAAAAAAGAATGAAGTTTGGTAAAACTCTGTAACACTAAGAATGCAGCTCTGTGCAAACTGGGCTAGAATGTTTTCTTTTTTACTAGGTTCAGAGACAAGTCAAAAGACTGTATGAGGACAATCCCAAAATGAGGGACCACCCTGGTTTATCCTTACGCACTGCTGCTGGAAAGTGTGCACGGCTGTTTTTGTGGGAATGTGGCTTTTTCCTGTATCACTATCGAATTTCTCTGTATATGGCTATGTAAAAAGGCTAATTAGAGGAAAGAAAAATTGAACCCAGTTTCCTCAGTTTCCCTGTTTGCTGAATGACCATGTTCAAACCGGTGCACTAGTCTTGTGTTTGTTTTGTTTCCATAGTCTTTGTTGACTGAGGTTTCTCCCAAGGAGATTTCATGGCATTTTTTCCCAGGCCAAAAACCCCCACCATTCTTGCAGTGGTCCGTTAGCCATTATTAGCCTAACGATGTACTTGAACAGCAGCGAGGGAGATAAAGCTAGATAACAAGAACAAAAAAAAACCAAACCCAACCCATTAACAAAATGTTGCAATAATAAGGGTAACGGAGGGCTAGAAAGCTGTAGAATGTCACTTCTGGATGCGCTGAACTCCCATCAGTATGAGTGAACCTGCCTTCAGTCAAGCTATCAGCTACACAATCTCTCAAGTTTTTGTCCAGTCCTATTTTCTAAGGCAGGGCAAAAATTTGTCATTGGCAAAATAAAGTTTAAATAAAGCATGAGTAATGTCTATGTAGATCTGGAAGATATCTTGGCACTGAGATCAATTTCCTGCTTCGACGGATTTAGAAGTGCTCAGGTTCCTGCTGTGAGTGGAAAGTTGCTTCAGAACATCTTTCCTGTGATGCTCAGAAACCTTCTTCACGTTTCCACCCTCTATTTACTCACAACCAGTTTGATTCAAGGCCAACATTGTCCTTTAGATTAAATAACTATCTCCCTTCCCTGGGGGTTTACCTGGCTTATTAATAGAAAGCAATCCTTTTTCCTATCCTTTTCCTCCCCTAAACAAAGCTATTTTAGTTTCTTCTCCACCGCCCTGATTGCCCCACATCTTCCTCTGCACCTGCTCCATCAGCCAGATCCTGGCTGGTCCCAGTGCCCCACACGAGGCAGGGACCTTGCTTCTCCCTCCTGAGCTCACCGACTTTGTATGCACCTCAATCTTCAGCTCGTGTTACAGCCGTGATTATTTTATCCTGTGATCTTTAATACAGTCACATCTTTCTTTTCCTTTTTCATGTGCAATTTTTTGAGCCCTGTTTATCACAGAAGCCTCCGTCATTTGTCCCTCGTCTCATTTCCATGTCATCTTTATCAGCAGAAGGAGATATGTGGATGGGCAGTGGTACAGGGGTGCTATTTGGGGATTTCTATTGCTATGACAATAGAATTTTCCTGATTTATTATTGAAATCCTATAAATAGGCTGCTGACACCTCAGCCTGGGCTTGTTATCTGTGATCCCTTTATAGCCCATGAGAAAGCACAGGTTCGTCTCATCCTCAGACCCGTGCCTACAGTTGGTCGGAGTGAAATTTTGGAGGTGTCTGTTTTTCTTCAGGCGATATAAAAGGAGGCCAGGACATGAGCCCAGGATTAGTCATCTAACTTTTAGACACCCTGAAGTCAGATAAGATGAATTCACTTTTATGTAGAAGTTTGCACATCAACAAAGTAGTGATGACTTTTGGGTCAGCCAGTTCTAGCTGCTGAGCAGCAGACCAGGAACTGCTGGACAACATATAAATGTCCTTTCTGAAGATGACATTCTGTTCCATTCATTTTGGGCACCTGCATGTGAAGATAGGATGAGAATTTCACACCTCCCCAGCATTACCCCAAATCTGCTCTTTTTAAAGCCTGGTATTGACTACGAGGAAGTGATGCAACGTTTCTGAAAATGCCTCTTATTGTGTTTGAAAAAATCTAGTGAGTTTGAGGTTGGTCACTGTTAGCCCTGCACTAGACACGTCCTTGTTCTACCCTTAAAACAGACCCATCAGACCAAGAGCTGAAGAAGCACCTGTTTCCCAGGACCTCACCTGGACATCTTTGACAGGGATGGACCAGTCCTCAGTTTCCCTCTGCCACGACTGCCGAGGGGGGCTGCACTCCTTCACTCTTGTCTTCATAAAACCTGCACATCAGGCAGTCATCGCAAGGTAAGCAGGAGGCACGTAAATCCTCGGGCTGTTTGTTGTGATGGAATCTGGGCAAGAAAAAGGGCTTGGAGTTCATGATGGAAAATATTTCTGAAAGCAGTTACTCTGGGGCAGCAACTTTGTTCAGCAAGCGTAGGAATTATTTTGGTGTACAATAAATCTTTGTAGATCCGCAGTCTCACTTGTCAGCTCTCCCAACAAGCATCCTCCCCAGTCCAGAGCCTGACAGGTTCAGCTTTGGATACCGTGCCTAGCTGGGCTGTTATGAATTCATTAAATTTTTCTCTTTTCCCCTGTTACTTACATAAGCCTTCCACGCTATGTAAACTGATAACATTTCTTTTTCTTTATAGGGAGAGAGAGATTGCTCCTCATACACATGGGAATGGCTTCATACTAGACATCATGTTTACTTATAAGTGCCTCAAGTCAGGGCATCGACTTTGAAACCTCCTGCTATGAATTTTGAGACCTTCCCCTCAATATCCCCCTCAGGCAGATGCCTGAAGAAAAATTCCCCCTCCTGGAAGTGTTATGGCCTGGGCAAAGTGATGACTCAGGAAAAGAAAAAAACAGCATCTCAATTTTAAAGTTTGCTAACAAATGTGACCCCGCTGGCAGAGGACTGGTTTCATTTGGCTTTCGAGGCAGTCACTAACTTAAGGCCAGCAGTGAGTTAAGGATTGCTCAGATGTCTTCAGATAACTTCGGCAAGAGTCTGCTGGCACATTTCAGTACAGTGAAAACAACACAGAAATATTTCAGGGTAGATTATTAGCAGGATGGGAAAAAACCTACAGATGCGTAGTAATTAATCTTGTCCCTTGAAATTTGCTTATGCTATTTCTTTCCTTCTTTAACCTTTGTTTAAAATCTTCAGCAGGGGTGGAGAGCTGGGAGGACATTTTAAATATGTCTCAGTCGTGAATACAGTTCTGAAATAAAAAAAACCAACCAAAACCAAAGCATTTTGAGCCTGACCGTTCATGGGTGTCACCTTGTTTTCACATCATCAGTTAAATGCAAGTCCAAATATTAATAGCTGTGTAGCTAAATATTCAGTTTCTTTACTACATCTTCAGCTTGTGCTTTACTCATATCAGTGAAGTTAGGGCAGCTGCACCTCTTAGCTCTCTGACTAAGGATTATTTAAAAATCAGTATTTTCATTTGGTGCATAGGATTTTATTTCAAGTGGGGAAGCAGTGGATATGTTTGCTTCGACAAACAATTATTTGCAGCAAGATGGCAGATATTCCCCAGCAAAAACCGCTCTTTGTGGAAAACACCAAGAAGTTTTTGGAAAAAGTGCAGCATATCTTATTTGAAACCACCATAGCAATTTTTTTCCCACTCAGCTTTGTCAGGAGTATCTTTAAATAGGAAGTATTGCTTTCTATAGATGGTTTGAGTTAATAATTTCCCCTTGCAAACACACTGGGAGACACGTTTAGTCGGACGTTTGGAGAAGCGGCTCAGCGTGATGTGAATGGAAAGCTACCGGACTGGAAACAGGAGCAGAGCCTGCAGACGAAAACCACAGGACTGTGCATGACCTAGGAAGGAAGCAAAAGGATGTTTCCGAAACCCATAGCATATAATAATTCACTTTAATCTTCCGTTGTTGTCTTGCCTCTATGGCAGGGAAATTAAAATGAAAAAACTCCAATTGAGATTTACTAGAGCAAACTGCCTCCTGGCTTTCTTGCTGTCAGCTGGAGGAGCATGTATCCCTGATAGCAATTACTGTGGATAGAGTGCTACCTCAAGGACAGCATCGAACGAGCTGTGCTGGGCCATACAAACCTTTGATTTGCCCTTTGGAAAAGGATCGGGGCACATTACTTCAACAGGCTGGTGTCAGACAATCTGTAAGGAGAAATAGCTATCCTGCTCCCAGGGCTGGGGACCCCTTGTCTTTCAATACCCTGAAGTGGAAAAAATCCCCCCACCAAAATAATTTTTGAACAAATAGAAACCTCGTTTCACGCAGCGGAGGAGAGACTATGATCCTAGCCAGCATATGGGACTCTCAGTTTTAGCAAACAATTTTTCAGCCTCTAACTGGTAAGCACATCGCTAAACGCTTCTGAAATTTTCCCCCATTTTTTTTGCACATCTCAGATTGCACTGAGCTGCAGATGCGTGATGGAAATCTTCTGAGAGCAAAACAACCACCAACAGACATTTCTTGGTTCCCATTTCCATAGCCTGGAAATGGAGCTAGTGTTACCAGTCCGGAGAACACCATTTGCCAAGAGGCAAAAAGCAAATCGCTATTTAAGATATCATCAAACGCCCATTGGGCCTCATCACCTCCGACAGATTTGTGAGTCACTAAGAGGAAGCATTTTACTGCTATCCTGTTTGGTCAGCAGGTGGAAGGAAAACAGCTCTCACAAACCCTGGAAAAAATTAATTTAACAAGACTTCAATTTCAGCATAGGCTTAGTGCTTTCGGCCTCAGTCTCACCGTTAGTTTCATGTAGTGCCAGCAGTTTTCTGGATATTTTACAGAGGAAGACAACAAAACAAGATCCTTGGCATAAAGAAATTTTTTTACCCTATAGAATTTTTGTGCTACTTCCTAACTTTTCATCCAGTAATATGTCCCTAACAAACCTAAAGTGCTCTTTTCTCATGTTATTTTTTTCTCCAGTGTTTCAGAATTTTTACTTCTGCTCTCCAAGAAATTTTGCTGCAAGATGAAAACTATTACATTTTCTTAAAACTGCAGGGTAGGATTTAAAAAGGACTTGGGTAGTTCATAAGCTTTGCAAAAAGGATGAAATTCACCCCTAAAGAAAAAAGAAATTGCAGACATGTCTCTCATAATCCAATGAAAATACAATAATGAACGTTGCTGAAGAAACCTGAGAAAATTGTTTCCCAATAGGATTTTAGGAAATTTAAAAAAAAAAAAGTTCCATTTCTACTGAGAACACTTCCTAGCTGGAATCCCAGCCAGCTAAACTGCTAGTGGACAAATTATAATATCCTTCTCCTCATGAGACTATTAAGAAAATTAACTCTTCTGCTCTAATGTTCACTTTTTTGCCAAATTAATTTCCAGGGTGTTGTGCTCCTTTGCCAAAGACTTCACCAAGATTCAGCAATGTGTCAACATTGCAAGACGTGGTGGCTACACACAGCGCCCAAACTGGGGCTCCTCGCTGGGCGCTCTGGTTCCCCTCAGCTTCATCATGATGCCGAAGGAACAACACCGGCACGAGAACCGCGGTTTTCGATGCTGCCATCTCTACTTTCCCCTGTGACAGATAACCTGTGAGTGAGCAAGTCTACCGTTGAGGTTTCCCTCCCTGGAGATGAGAAAGACCTCAAGTGTGCACAGAAACCATCCGAGAGAGGAAGGCTGTGTGTTTGTGAGATAAAGCCATAATAGAGATCAAGCTCTGAATATTCACCAAGCATTCAGAAGGCACTAATAACCTTTAGACTTGACTTACATGTGTCTCTCATATCACTATTGTCAGTCTCCTACCTTCCTTATTATGGTCCTCTAAAAGGTAAGAATAGGATAATCCAGCTCCTTAAGCAAGCCTCAAATATAAATTAGCTTTAAAGACCTTTTAGAGCCAATTTTTCTCACTGTTTAACACTTCTGGTTCAGCAGATATCCCTCTCAGAACAACAATGAAGAAATGGGTCCATTGTTCAGTAAAATATATAAAGCTCTGAAGTTTCCTTAAAGATGTTCCAACGTGATACGTGATCTTGGGTGCTCACATCTGAGACATATAAGAAACGTCTTAAAGTATTCTTAAATAAATTAAGTCACTGGGTCAATTCCAGGCAAGCTGATGAGAGAACAATGTATAATATAGAGAACAACCCTCTGACCCTCATCTGCGCTTGTTTCTGTAACTACACCCAAAGAGAGGATTTTGGAAAGTCTTGCAATGTTTTGACACACACACACATTTCATTTTCAGGTTCCACCTGGGACTTGTAGTAGCCGCACAGCAAGGAGAGCAATTGTTTCTGTGGTTTCTTTCTGGCTCGGACCATAGGCAGATGCATCAGAAGTCTTACGAGAAATTCTGCTTTTTTGGGATTTCCTGCACGATTCTGCACACAAAAGCAGCCCAAGCAATTCAGCTGACACAGTTATTGGAACATACAGATGATTTTCCCAACACAGATTGATTCGAGAACCTCTGCTTTTCACCCACTACTCTTTGTTACATCCTATGTACTTCCTGTATGATATAATTCAGACTTTTCTTTTTTTATGAAACATCACTGACTGTTATGAAGTGCCATTGTATTCTTCTAAAGCACTGTCAGCCTAGGGAGAGCTGTATTTCAATTGCCAGGAAAAGATTTCAGGTTACTGAGATTTAACGCAAGTTATTACCGTGCATCAGCTGAGCTGTAGGAAATCTCCATATGTGCCTTTTTTTGTTTTCTACATCTGTGGCAAATGCAAAACAAGGCACCTTGTTTTAAGCCTGTCTCACTGTGTGCTGAACAAAGGTACCTTGCAGTAACCACACACTGCGCTTACACCCACGTATAGCTGGCGCGTAGTAGCTCATTAACCATGGGAACATGGGGCTGAGCATCTTCTGCCTGGAGTGGGAAACACATCTCGAAATCTCAAGAAGAATCAGCACATTGCTTCACAAATAGCAGGGATTAGCAGAAGCAGTGACTTCTTACTGTCTCTAACAGCAACATCCTAAAGGACCAGCTCGTATTTCACGATGAGACATGACCCCCTGTGCCCACCAAGAAGTGTGCGTAGCATTACTAGCCTGACATCTCACTGTTTAAATATTTCCTCGTTTATACAGTGATCAGCAAATCACCGTAATGCCTAAACGGCTGTTCTTCCAAACAGTCATTAAAAGCAAAAAAAACCCACCCCCAAATCCAACCCCAACCCCAATCCACCTGGCTTTTGGACTGGGAGGTTTGCCAAACAAAACTCTTTCACTCACTAATGGACGTGCGTGGGGCATTTTCATGCCGCTGCTTAGACCAATGCTACTCCATGTGGTCTTGACTTTCCTCAGCATCAGCTGCACCCTTTGTTTCCACTGCCAGAGCAAACTTCCACACCAGCTAGGGGCAAAGGCAAACAAAATGAAGGAAAAAAATGCACTTGTAAAGCAAAGTTAGGATGAGTTTTCCAGCAGGAAAATATTCAGCTTGCATAAACAGAAAAAACCTTTGATTACAAAAAATACAGGACATGGTTTAGGAGGCATGGTGTTGTTGGTTGACGGTTGGACTAGATAATCTCAGAGGTCTTTTCCAACCTTAACGATTCTATGATCCTATACCCCCCAAAAAAAACCCCAAACCAGCAAAACCCATACAAAGAAAGAGAAAAGCTAAAGTATTGTGACTACAATGAGTAAATGAGAATCATTTTGGGATCAAGAACACATGAACATATTAGGCAAATGAAAAGGAAAGAGATTTCATTCTCTCACCAGCCTCATTCTATTTGCACATCAAAGAGATCAAAGCTGACTGCTGGTATCCTGAGACTACACTGAAAGTACCTGGTGTTTTTCCTGAGGAATCTCCATTGCAGACAGTAAGGCTGACGCATCCCTCTGTAAAGCCTAAAGGGAGAAACTCTGCAGTGAGCTGGTACCTGACAGGGCACTTGGGAAAGCTTGGTCCCTGGGGAGTGGAGAGGGGAGGCCTTGCCTTGGGGGAGAGTGAAGAACAGGTTCCTCCTCAAAAATCTCTTTCAGTCCTTATTTTATATACTTTTATAGAGCTTTGACTGGGTAGTTGGCATCGGCAGATTTTTCTCCCAAAAGAGCTGAAATTGAAAAAAGCCAGCTGGCCAAATATTACAGTTTAATTGCAGTGAGATATGGAACTGAACAAGTTAAATCTGAATTACTGCAATATTACTCCTAAAAGGTTTACTGTACGGTGTGAGTCACAGTGTGGTTTGGTCCTTTGTCTATGCAGAGTTTGCAAAATTTTTTTTTTTTTTTTCTTGGTAGAAGCAGAAGATTCATCAAAGCAAATTAAACTGATGGCTTTATCAAGCCCAGAAAGGCAAGCCTGGCAGTCCCGTACGCCTATCGATCCCACAGAAGGTGCGAAAGCACCTCCCCATTTGGACAGTAATATCCTTTCGAGTAAAATTCTTTCCTGATCCTTGCTTTAAAGAAGTGATTTGAGATTAATGTAAAGACCATTTGTCATTTTGGTTATAAGAAATGCTAATGGCTTTACCAGCTTTTTGCATTTTCTACAAATCACGCTTGTATTGTGAAATTTTCTGTTAAGCACAAAACACTAAAGAAATAGACTCCTCTAAATGGCAAAGCCCAAACTGACTCACTCATCAATTCACTGCTAATTGTCAAATGTGTTTCTTGCATGGGAGAATTGATAACCTGTAATAAGACGTGATGGATTTAGCCAGCTGTGTTTCTACAATTTCAGGCTGGTGTATGTCCAACAGAAACCAAGAGAGTTACACAAGTACAAAAAAAAAAAAAAAGAAAAAAATTTAAAAAAAGAAAAAAAATACGGCAGTGTTGATTCAGCACTGGTGTACTTTCTTCTCATTATTTTTGTAATAACAAGTGTCTGATAAGTGGGTTAAAGACTGACTGAAGGAGATGGGATTGGAAAAGAATTGCCTTTATGCTCATTGATATTCTTCCAGTTAATTTGAAATGTAGGCAAGTCATGGAATAATTTAGACTGGCAACATATTTCATGAGACTTCCCTTCTCAAGCTAAAAAAAGAGAACACACTGTCTGTATTAGTAAGTACGCGATGTATTTAGATAAATAAATGGAGTCAGAATGAATACTGCCTCCATGAGAAATAAATGGAGACAGAATCCGCAGCGGAAAAAGTGTCTGCTTCTTGCAGACATTTGCATCACCCATGGCCTTGGAGCAGTCCGGTGTAAGAGTCATCTGCTGGAAAACCCTGGACACAGACACCTGCACTTGCCCGTCTCTCTCATGATGTCCTTTCCTTTTCAGCTGAAGCTGTAGCTGTCTGTGCAACCCTCTGCCTTTGGGACATGGCCACTGCCCTACAGCTGAGCCCTCCGTGGAACCAACCTGGCCATGGCACACGAGCACAGCCAAGGAATACATCTAGAAGGAGCCAGCTCAGAGGTTCAGCTACCAAAACCAGAGAAGCCCCTACGGGGGAGACTTTCAGCTCCTGATGTATCAAGGCTTGAGGACAGTGTGGTGGCACCCTCATCTGGTGATCTTCTCTTTATTTTTCCTTTCATTAGCAAATTTTCTCCTACCAAGATCCTGCCAAAAATGTTAGCCACCCCAAATACTGGGAACACTCACATGATATTTGCAGCTGACCACATCCTCCCCAATCTTTCTTCATCTTGGCACACGCAGCTTATGAGCTTGCAGAGAACAATTCACCCCTTGCCCAATGGGACTTGTATTCAACCACCATTCCCAAGCACTCTGGTTAAAATTGGGCATAATATGTGAAAACCTGGTATGGTCTTAAAAACCAAAGATGTTCTGATGATGCCTAATGAATGTGTGGTGGCCAAAACCAGCTAATGAGACACGACCATGTGTAGTCCTACAGAAATCAGAGTGATTAATCATACAACCAGATGAGCATACATAATGACAGAAGGCAATGGACGTCTTCACCGAAGACTCAGACGTCTTCCTGGAGGATAATTCGTATGGGATGCAAGTTTACTGAGCTTCATGCACTGAACTTCATTAAAGCCTTTGATCTGTGCCACATGGGGTTAGATTAGAAAAGGCATGAAACGTATACAGTCTCTTCAAATTGCAGGAAAACTTTTCCTTGATCACAAAAGAAGATACGAATCAAGCAGATTTCCTTAAGGAAAATCTCAAAGTTCAGGGTTTTGACAGTGCCCTCAAATACAATTAGGATGTGGTGAACCTTGGTTTGCTCTTGAATTCACCTGTGTGAACTGAAATTGGAAATGGAAACACTGCAGCAGCTTCCTGCACGTCCTTTCAGCCTGGATTTCATTAATATCTTCCCTGAGTGGGGATTGTTTTGCTCATGTACAGTGTTCAAATCTGTTCAGGCTTTGTTTGGAAGCAGAAAAACACTCCTTATGGAGGCATCCTGTATAACCTAATAGAAAACGATAGTGTTCAACAGCTTTTTTTTTTTTTTTTTTTTTTTCTTTAAACAACCATTAAAATTTAATACATAATCATATCCCACTACAGAATTCTACAAGAGTGTTAAAAATAACCCAACAGGAAGCATAAAAGCACTTGTTAAATTCTACAAGTATTTACAGTAATTTCTGCATAGGACTCTATTAAATTTCCATGGCACGCTCAGTCCCATTTTTACCAATTTCCACAGAACTTTTCCAAAATGGTCAGCTCTTTCTTTCTAGTTTTCATGAACAAAGAAATACAGCAGCCTGCTTCTTATCTAGATCAACACCGGTGGCTGCAAAACACAGTACCAGACTCTCAGCTGGGGAATTTCAGCATAAATCTGTTGCCTTCGATTCTGGGCTCAGGGACTCCAGCTCCTCCTCTGCCCACTGCTCATCTCAGTATAAATTCATGCGTCTCCTGCTTTTGGCTCTCATTCACCAGTTAGTCAACTCGCAAAGCTATTGTTTTGAACTTTGGTATATTTTAGTAGCTGTAAAATTAGCCGTGTTAGTTCATAACTTATGGGAGGGTTTCCTGAGATGTTATTCCCTCTAACATTTTCTGCTGGGGAGGGAGGGGACGGCCAAGGACTGAGGTCATCGATGCTTTGTGTTTAGCAGGAGAGGGGGAATCTGCAGCGCCTTCCAGCAGACTGTCTCCCAGCGACTACCAGGGTTATGCAAGTGGATGGTGCCCTGGAACGCTACAACCCATCTCTGCTAGAGATGCTCTTTCCGAAATAGACTCTGTCTTTCAAAGAATGACACTTTCTGACTTCCCAGACACGACGGCACGATCGTTTCCATGACAGAGATTGTCTCATCCCCCCAGATTGTGCTGGCCCCGAGGAGCTGCTGTCTAGAGACCGTGCAACCGGGCTGTGAGGATGGGTCATGCTCTGTACAGTCGGTTGCCAAAAATACTTCTGGGAACAAAGACGCTCCTTGATTTTTCTGCAACTGAAGTAAATTTTAGACAAAAAACCCAGAGGGAGCTGTTGGCACACATCACACAGCCATCAGACAGGAATCCTGCTCGCAGATCAAGCCAGCTTCTTGACAAGCAGGAGGTTAGAAACCATTTAGCACATGAAAACTGGTAAATATGTGTACATATATATATATGCATATGAGAGACTTATGCATAGGGAAACTGTGCTAGGCATATCATTTTCCAAAGCTGAAAATGTGTCACTCAGCCATAATTGCTAAATGGAGAGCAATCAAAATGATTGCTTTAAAGATTGTGATAGGGAGTTCAATGAAGGCTCTTAGAGATACTTATACCCACAGTTGTGGTTTTAATAGGGTGGTTCTGGCTAGTGGCTGAATAGATGCAACTGCATGAAGCTGGTGAATGACAGTGTATTCTTTTCAAAACTTCACTCAGTACCATGCTGCCTTTGCAGACTGCAAACTTCCCAATAGATGAGGGTGCCTTTTGGGTACTGAAATGTAAACAGATGCTTCCCTGCAATTAAGTCTAGAGGAGTTGCGCATTCGCATTGATTTTGCACTTGCTAGTAGAGCTCCTCCAAATTACTCCCAGACAGTAACTTCGCTGGTTTGAGAGCACAGAGCTGAAAGCAGGAAATGTTTTCAGCACAGTTGCTTGTTATTTTGCAAACGTCCTTGGGACAGGCTGCTTGCCCACAGCTACTTTGTGAACCACCAGCATGAGCGATGCCACTTGAATACCGCTGAGCTGAGAAGTAAACTCCCTAAGCTAAATACAGACAGGGGATCAAAGGCATTTTGTCAATCTGCTGTCATCGTTTGTCTGTCTTCAGCAACTGCACAAATCCTGGTGAAGGATCGGTGTCCGTGCGACACCAACCGCTGTGAAAGGGATGGGTGGTCAGGGAACTACGGCACAGCGATTACAAGGGAGCTTTGGCTTTCAGCGGTGTACCGACTTGCCCATTAAGTGCTTGATGGGCTTTGGTTTTCTCAGATGAGTTTTCTGCTTGGCACTTTCTCTTACTCTCTAAGCAACGCTGCGTGTTATACAACTTTGCTTGGCTTGCATCTAGCTCTGGCTTCACCACAGGAAAATTCTTCATATCAACAGGCCAGGTATATAATAAGGTGTGCTCTCCTTGAGTTATTTATGAACTAAGAACACATCCCTTGGCAAGGCAGCAATACCTCATCTCAGACACGATTCCTGAAAAAGCAGCTCCCTTGTTTTCCAGATGCGACTTGTGCTTCAAAAAAATGGATTTCTGCTCCCAAGTGCCTGGTTTGCAGCTCCAATCACGGAGGATGGAGGTAGGCATGGCAGAGCGAATCCCCCTGAGCACCCAGTTGTGTTTGTAAGGGGGGTGCATGTCCTCTGCCTCCCAGTGACTCTGCTGGGCAGACATCTCTCCAATCACACCCCCAGCGCGGCTCATGCATATTTCTGCCCCCTCCTGTGCATCTGTTGTTGTTTCTTCTCCTGCCTCTGTAAGAGATGTGGAAGCGCTGTTGATCAACTCGTTAACATAAATTAGTGCAGAATGCCATTTGCATGAGACAGTTTCAGTGCCACGCTCAGAGCGGCCGTCATTTGTCACAGCAGCACCATCCTCTGCAAGCCGCAGGCGCCTGGATGCTGTCCTGCATCTGGGGACGCTGGCAGCATGCCTTCCTCCTCCTCCTCCTCCTGAAGGAGAGACGCCATTGTCACTCTGGGTGTCTTGACAGGGACATCTGCCACCTTGGGAGATACGCTGCTGGTGTCACTTCAGGGAGCAAGGTGGGACAGGGGACACAAGTACCACAACGCTCTGTTGGGCTTTGTCCCTTGCTTTTCAGGGCATCTGGAGCAGGTGTGTCACCTCCTCATGGTACTCTATCTCACGAATCCTTCTTTTACCATCATTTTACCATCCCACACATACTACAACAGGCCTCAAAACCCTCAGAGAGTACTTCCACCAACGCACAGGAAGAGTTGTGTAGCAAATGCAAGTGATAGCTTGTTTTTTGATTTTATACTCTCTATAAAAGTCCTTTCCATCTTGGAAGGAGAAACAAAGTAGTGGCGAATCCAACTGTATCCCTTGGAAATCACCCAACTGACTCCAGAGGAGGATCAAATCTCCATAATGCAATAAAGCAGACAAATGAAAAAAGATTCTGTAATCGAGGTGAAGCCCAAATTTCCTCCATGTCAATGGGAAAAGCACTGGTCTCTAGGCAAAAGTATGTTCTGTGCTGACCAAGTGAGTAAAGCACAGGATCAGAAGCTAAATAGTTTTAGAAAGATTGTACAGTAGGAGAATAAATGGCTAAACTGATAATCCTATCAGGAAAATATAACTTAATCTGGAGCTATGTATGAAAGATCAAATTCAAATTGTAGCCAGTTCACCAAATTTGCCTCTATCTGCTTCTCATGCTGAATGAGGAATTGGCTGCCCAATGTTTTGTGTCTAATTACCTGCATTACAAGCGAAGTGCACAGCTTTTCTTAGAAGAGCACATTTCCCCACCACCACCCCGCCCCTGAAAGTTTTAATCCTCATAAGAGGATTCCCACAGAGTCAGAAATCAGGCTTTTCACATTGCCCTTAGCAGAAAAAGGAACTTCTCCACGATTCGCATCTGCATGCCGATGCTTAGCAGGAGCTCCTTGCACAAATCTCCTTGGACTCACCAGTGAACTAAACCAAGCTTTGCTCCAGTTTAGTGGCCTTTCTTTTAACTTTTTTCCCATTTCTTCGCTTTGTTTCTGTTTCTCCTAGAGAATCCTCATGGCCTGTTAATAGCATATGCATGGGAATTAAGCTTTTCAGGTGCTGAATTCCAGAATGCTCCATCATGTTGACCGAGCCACAAACATCTCACCGAGGGCTAGGACCAGTCTGCCAGCGGGGCACTAGCAGAAGCAGCCTGGCAGCATCTTGACCTGGGGCACTGAGCTTACAGATGTCCAAATAACATGATTTTACTTTAGTGGATTAAAAAAGTGCAAGCCTCAGACCGCCTGTATCCTGGAAGGAGCCGTTCCACTGAGCCTGGCTTAAATTTTTATCGTATCTACGAGGAATATAACTGAAAACATAGATGCTTATCTAACCAAGACCACAGGCACACACAGCAAATAAAAAAAGCTGCTCATTCACTCGCCTTTGCTATTGCTGAAGGATGCTCACTAACTATCCACAGCAAACAGAGATGTTTTACAGGAGCGAGGATGTCGGCGCTGGATTAACTCTTTCTTTTGCCAGGGATGCACATGGCCCGGTGGAGCGACTCCCTCCACCTGCCCCAGTCTGGAAGCTGCAGCCCAGATAACAAAGGCAAGAAGCATTTGAAGGATAGAAAAGCATGCACGGGGAAGCTCACTAGAGAGAGCAGCACAGGCCACTGAAAAACCGATAATCCTGTGTGCATTCACCCCCCAACAGCCTCATCACCTCTGTGCCGGCCAAGCCCCGGTGTCGGTACATCCCTGTGCAGAGCCGTCCTCAGTCCAGGTCAGGGACGCAAACGCCTCCCGTTCACGCTCATCGTTCTGGTGTCACGCAGGGTTCTGTGCTGAAACCTGACCCACATCTCCCTACCCCCAGACACACACAAATCGATGGGATAAATCCATTGGATCCATTAGTGCCTCGAACTGCCACAGCAGAAAGCAACACGCTAATGGGACCATGGTGAGTCTGTGCTAACCAGCAGGGTTCATCAAGCTACCGGCCCCGCTGACGTAAAGTGCCACGTAATAACAAATAAAACTCATCAGTGCCTCTGCTGTGAAGTCATCAGGCCGCAAATATCTGGGGGAGAAGAAAACCAGCAACTCACAGCTGGATGGATTTTATTTTCACTTGCTTTGAAGAGAGTCCTTGCTTTAAAGAGACTCTCTACGACTTCTTCGAAGGAGAAGCAGAGCTTCAGCTCACCCCCAAATGAGCTGGGAGCCCCATTTCCAGCAGAGGTGAGGGTGCTGGGCAATCAGAGAGGAAACAGCCCACCACTGATACAGCTGGAGGACGTCGGTGGTGCGAAGACGTGGACACTTCCTAAAGGTCGAATGGGAACATGCTGGCCCCAAGCTGCTCATCTCCCACTGATGCTGGCAATATGCTTTCCAATTCAGCAGGAAAAGTTATAAACAACTTATATAGGGGGAAACAATAAGTTTAAAGATGAAGCCTAACAGAAAATAAAAGCGTGAGACTCATGCCCGGTACAACAGTACATGATGTTCTGTGAGCCCTGACTGTCCTCTGCAGCTTTCAAACTCTTCTGTGGCACTGGATCTGTCTTTAAAGCTGTTTGCATAGCATCTGCTGCCCCGATGGTGCTGTAAGTATCGAGCAAGGACAAATACGAAACAGGCTTGAGCCACTCTGGGGTTTGATGCCACTCTAAAAATAAGGTGAAGCACCACTCAGCTCTCCATTCAACAGAAGCAGTTCTTGGAAATGAGTGAAGGAAAATAAAGAGCATGTTCATTTGCATGGTACATAGCAGGGAGGCTTTTTGAGAGGAAAGCATTTAGATCCCGAGCTTTGAAACGGCAGCTATGAAGTTACCTCCTTGCTCTGAGGCTCTGTACATCCGTAGGGTATTGTTGGATGCAATACTGCGGCCACATCCCGCTCCGTGACACTGGGAAGGGTCATCGGTAGGCTGCAGGGACACGGTACCTGTGACTCCGTGCAAGCAGGACGCAGGGTGGCTTTAAAGCAGTGCAAGCAGCTCAGCTGCTAGAGATCACCCAGACACCAGGGCCCCAAGCGCTGTGTCAGCACTGGGCTTTAACCAAAATGCACCCAAAAAATGGGGTTCTTTCATGCATGCTTAGCAGAAAGCTCTCCCTGGGAGAAACATCTCCTGGCGATGCTGCCAGAGGCCGGTGGCTTGCTGTATGGGAGGGGACGATGCTCCGAGCACACAGAGCAGAGCAAAGCAAGCCTCTCCTTGCTCCCAAACTGCCCTAAATTGCTATAACTGCCTGCAAAGTGCTTACCTTTCCAGAGAGAGCAGCACAGCACCCAAGCCAGACCACCAGCCAGGGATGCGCAAACCTGCCTGCCCGTATAATAAAAGAATTTTATACAGGCTGTATCTATTCAAACTTATTTTATCATTCCGCCGCAGGGCTGCTAAATCTCTCCAGCCTTCTGAGCTAATCTGGCCTTCTTCAAACTACTTTGAGCCCAAGCGATGAGTGCAACAAGTGCAAATAAACCTTTTCCACTGAAGAAGAAGTCCTTACTCTTGTGTGCTCTGCTTATACAAGCGACTGCGGTACTTCAAGAAACTGCGAGGAGCTCTCCACGCGCTCGAGCCACAGGGTATCTTGCTTAGCACACATGTCATTTGTTAAGGGGTAATGTAAGCATGATTGGCTGCAGGTGTCACAGCAGAGTTAAGCATTGGGTCTGCACCAGAATTCCTTTAAGGTTGCTAATATAGTAAACTGATTGATTAATTAGCTCGCAAAGCATCTGTCTTCCTGCTGTTGTGGCATATCAGGTTGGAATATCAAGTCACCTGACAGTGAGTAGAGAAAGAAAGATGTGAGATGCCATGCATACCACAGCAGATTAATTTTTGACCAGCAAAATAAACATTTCAGGTCTGATCGAAAAATGTCTTGTTTGGCGATCGCTGCAGTATAATTAAATGCAGGAAAAGCAAAAAAAACCCACAGCTGCCACCTCCTCGCTCCACTGCTCACAACAAGTTTGGGGGCTGGAGGGAGCAAGCTGGGCAGGCCAGGTTTTTGGAAAAAATCGGCAGGTCTGAGGTCGAGTGCACAGTACCAGAGACTGGAGCCAGATTCTCAGTTGCACTCAGCCTCCTTCTCTTGCTCGCTTGTGGAAAGGAAGATCAACCCTCCAAATACTCCAAATACAAATACTCCAAATACTCCAAATACCTCCAAATAATTCAGCACAGCGGCTTTGCGCCGGTGCGGTGGGAGAGCACGCTGGCCTTCGGCCGTGCTGCTGGGAAGGGTGTTTGCTCGCATCCTGCCTCCTGCAAAATGGCATTTACTGGCGGGTTTCTGGCTGTGGGGCAAGGCGGCAGCTTGTTTAAATAAATATATTTGCTCAGAGGAAGCTTATTAATTCTCACTCAGTGTCAGGAGCAGCGGAGAAACGGCATGACAAAGAAGTTCAAACGCTGGGGAAATGCAGTCAACCTATAAACAGGAAGTGAAAAAAAAGAAAGAAATCCTAAATCCCAAGGCATGTCCTGCCCTTAATCACCACACGCTCAGCTGCCACCGCACTGCTGCGTTTTCCTTACCGGAGGTGAGTGAGGTTTTTGTTGCTTGTCCTTAGCTGAGCCCCTGGTAGCAGGTGGACACTCAGGTAGCTGCATCAACATCAGCATCTCTGCTGGCAGAATTTTTAATTTCCAGCTCAGTGCCAGATAAAACTTGCTTTTGTGCTATCATGCTTCAGAGCTGTTCAGTGGATTTGTGGTGGTTGCATGCCAGGCTGTGCAAGTGCATGGAGGAAACCGTGGCGCTTAACACTTGAATGAGCCAGCGCCTGCTCCCTGTGCCACCACGGGAGTGATGGATGCCATCCTGCACACATATTTTACCCTAAAAAAGCTTTTTTTAGGCCTCGGGCATTGTGGTGTATGGCAGTGACTGCCCATGCCCTCTGCTGGTTGTATTCCTGTGAGTTTGAGGGATTTTGTGCAATGATCTTTTTTAGGAACAAATGCATTTAATTCAGCCCTGCTCAAGGACCGGGATTTTAGAAAAGCTGGGTGAATGTCTGAAGGAATGATGCAAGTCAGGCTTATAAGATTTCTAGCAGATTTGCACACACATCGCTCTTTTCTGAAGATGACCCATACCAGCTGTGCCCCATTGGATGGGCTCAAGCACCGAACCAGGGGAGCAGGAGAGGACAGGGGCAGAACTCCATCCATCTGGGGACAGCTGTGGACCAGCACAGCAGGACAGCGTGTGGGAGATGGGATGGGATCGCGTGTTGGTGATGCCCAAATGACAAACTCAGAGCAGGAGAGTGGGGTCAAATCAATGTGCTGCATTTATCTGAACCTACTGTGTAAAAAAAGGGAGCTTGATCCCATGGGATGCTGCAGCTCCAGACCTTGAGGGTGGAAAGCTGTGCTAGCTCTGTGTTTCATGGGGAGCTACAGGAAAAGCCTGGAACTGAAGGGGGTGGGAACAAACCTCTATGCAGACATCTTACACTCATCGCGGCAAAACCCCGAACTGCTCAACCGACCCTGCTGGGAAGGACAGCCGGCGTTAGCCCATCGTGCAGGCTCAGACCTCCACGTTTGCATTCATACAACTCCCTCCATGGAAATCATGACCCAAATGAGCAGGCGCTAGGCATTTCTGTAGCTTTTGAGAAAGAGAACGATGGTTTGTCCAAGGTCTTCAGAGATGGTTGTCAGACCATGACTTGATCACGTAGCCCCCACGTGGGACCTTCCACCAGATTGGGCAGCTTATCTCTTCTGAGCGTTTTGCTTTGACTAAACGCAAGCGAGCATAGCTGGGACAAAACTCGGGGACACTTTTCTGAGCAGTTTAGCTGCATCTGCCAAGCAGGTAGGCAGTTCCCCGCATGGCTGCGGGAAGACGTGGGGTGGCAGCGGCAGGACGGCTACCCATGAAGGAGCCAAGGGGCTGACTCATGGGTGCTGAGCCCCTGCCAGCACCGCCGGCTCCCGTTGACTTCAGCGGCTGAGAGAGTTCTCGGTGTTTCTCCCTCTTCCCTTTTGGCACAGGAATCGTTACTCATTCGGTACACAATGCCAGGTAGGTTTTATTGTGGAACGGGCAATGACATGGAGCGGCTGGGCATGGGAATGCAATTGATTGGAACTCTGGATTTCCTACATGACTTCAAATTATAACAATCCCAGATATTAAGATTTTGGCACCAGGACCAGTTTGGAGGATAATTATGTGCTATGATCTAATTTTTGGGATCTGCACTTAGTGCCAAATCTCTACGGCTTTCCTGTCTCCCTCGAGAGCAGTTCAAGCTGCAGGTTCCTTAACTGTCTCGTCCCCAGCCAGTTCTGACTTTTTCTCTTTTTTTCCCATCTTTCTCTTGAGTCTTTCAGGAAAGCCTCTATCCAAACCTGGAAGAAGTCAGGCTCTTCTGGTAAGGCCCTTATCACTGTAGTGCATGGGGAAAAAAGAAATTAAAGTGGGACAGAGTTGGCATCTTTCGAATTTCATGCACCACTCAATTCCTAAAGTTGATGCTCCTGCGGGCTTAATAACTAATGCCAGACTCGGGGTTTTATGGATGTAGACACCAAAAAACCTCCCCCAACCTTATCACTGATGACTGAAGAGCCGTTTTCCTAAGTACTTACATGAAAAGAAGGAATATGCAAATCAGGAGAATTGTTACTTCCCAGGGCTAATGTCCCCTGTGAATGAAACCTTTCTAAAGTGTCTTTGAGACACGAGCAAGGACTTCAGAGGGGGCACTGAAGCGTCACTGTTTTTCTGCACACTGTTTTGGATTCCTGATGCCACCACACCTCCCTTTCTGTCCAAGATTCGTCAAGACGAGGCAAGTTCAGCTTCGACCTGGTCCCTAACGGTGGCTGCTGCCTTTGCACTCGTTTTGCTCTGTGTAAATAACTTGGCAAATACAAAGCATGGGCATGACGTGCACGGGGGAAATATTTCTTGTATATCCCTGCAGCGTACAGCAAACGCTCTCTCTTTCAGGCTGTGCTCACAGGCAGTAATTCATGCTCTTTCAGCTAAAATTGCTCTGGATATTGTCTCTGCCGTGATTCACTCCTTCACACCACATTTAATTCTTCTGAAAGGACGTTTCACTTTCTATGACTAATGTGAGGCTTTGTGCGTACCCGCCTTAGTGAATCTCGGCAGCAGCCGAGTGACAAGCGGTGGAGGAGTCGCAGTTTTATCTGCGACTGATATCGTTAGGGGCGGTCAGTAATGATGGGGCAGCGCTGCGCAGAGACGCGGAGAAGCTGCACACCTGAGCCCGAAGGAAAATAAAACTGGGATAGAGCTTGCATTCGTGGGTTTCCTCCTGAAGCTCAGTAAGGGCTGGCATTGCCGTAATGCCCCCATGTTTCAGTTTTCAGCTTATCATGTATGGGATGACCACACACTGGGGATCACTGAAGCTGATTATGTTGGAAATAATGACTGTTAATGTCTACAGGAATCAGAAATTATTTGTAAACATTTCCCCAGAGCAGCAGGTTTGCTCCGGGTCCATCAGCAGCCTCAGACTTTGCTCCAGGGCACTGTGGTACCTACAGCAAAAATGCAACAGCATTGAGGCAGCGCCTACTTGTGCTGCCCGAGCTTGCTTGGGTAAATTTATTCGCATTTCCTGACAAAACAAACCATCCCCCTCAGGCTTGTTTCTAGGAAAAAAAAAAAAAGAGAGAAATCAAATACTAAAAACATGTTAAAATAAACAACACACACTGAAAATCTGTTTTTCCTTGTTTTCTGTAGAAGGAAGTCAGCAGCCTTGACAGGGCTTTGATGTGGGGATACACATTTGATGCCAGCATTGCTGACAGACAGGCCTCCAAAGGCTCCAGAGGAGGGTTTGAGTTCACACAAAAACTCCCATGTTCATGTACTTCCCTGCAAGGACACCCGAGCGCTCCCAATTGCCCGAGTCTGCAAAACCCCGAGCCCACGGTCTCATGGGGACAGGCTCCCGCAGGCACCTGCTTGAGCTGCTGCCACAAAAACTGATGCACAGGGATTACTTTTTTTTTCATTTTGGTTCCTGTTCTGGCTGGAGATTAAAACACAGTGTCTCAAAAAACTAAACAGAAGCCCCCTTCCCCTCCAAGGCACGGTAGATGCTCGGGGAAAGGTTTGATTTTGCAGAGGTTTGATCTGAACCTCTGTGAAGACTCAGGTGAGTGTAAAAGCCCAGGAGCCTACACGGGCTTTTAAAAACTTGTGATCTCCTGAGAAGAGTTGCAGCCACTCCCAGGAAATATCAGAGAGTCATCTACAGCGACGTTCAAAGCGCTGAGAAAAAAGCTCTGGCTTTTTTCTTTACTGAATGCTTGAGGCTTCACAGACCCTGGGGTTTGCTTATCACGGCGGTTAACAAGGTGCCACACTCCTCTGAGCCCTGCTGAAAATCCTTTTCTAATAGTCATCGTCCATCTAAAGCTACTCAAGTCAGGAGGATTTTTTCTTCTCCTGGAGTTTCAGGAGTCCCTTTGCACAGTCCTGTGATTGTCAGTCTCCTGCTCACCTACAGCTCTCCAGCTGCAAACAGCCAAGTTCTCAAAACACTAAGCAAACACAAAAAAAGGGTAAAGACATCTTAACATCAGATAAGCAGGACTCTTCACGTTCGGGTGACACAATTCTTAATGCAAGTGAAGCTTTTGTGCCTGTTTCAGCAGCACTGGGCTGGAACCAACCAACCTTTCTGTCCCAGGATGTTTAAAACAACATCCACTTGTACCGAGCTGTTGCTTGACCACAGTGACGGTTTCTGTTGACACCAGATGGTTTTCATATAACTCAGTATTTTTGTTCTGAAATAATAACATTGCCAATTGTGAATGAATTAAATTGTCTCAACCCCCACTTTCCCACCAATTATAGTGAATTATGAACAACTCTTGAATAAGCGAATCTCCCTTGTAGTTATTGGTGCTAGAAGATATATTTGCCTTGTGGCCAGCTCTATATTATTTGACTGATTTATAGATCCATAACTTACGGAATTAGAGGTGATCTTTTGTTCAGAGCTTTAACTCAAAGTGGTTTCTTTTTTCTTTGAAATCATGTGGAAAATGAAGATGATAGATTTTCCCTCCATATATTTTCAGCCCTCTAATAACAAGTTGAATCTCATTTGCAGCTTTCTAGCCTGCACCCTCGCCCTACATTAACTCAGGAGCTCGCCATTCCCAACACACGCCTTCTAAGCTGAAATGCACTTTAAATTTTCTAAAATATCGATCGACCTTTACCCCTGCAGAGACCCAGTATGAAGCTCAGGGACCTCTTAATAAAGTTAGGCATATAGTGACTTTTTTCCATTGAAAGCCAAACCCCTAGAAGCAGATTTTATATGAAGAATAGTTTGTCAGAGTGTTATCAGCAGGAATCATCTTGCAATGATTGCTACATTGCTGTTGTTAAAACACAGGGTTTAGTCAAATTTATTTGGGACACAGAAAAAACCCTACAACGTTTACCCCTATTTGAATAGAGCTGACACAATTCTTAAATGATGGAAAATTTGAAGACTATTGTGTTACGACATTGCTGTGTCTGACCCGAAGTGGAAATGTCGGAGTCAGAATGCCTCCTCCTACGAAGGCGTAGGTTTCCCATCAGTCCTACTGAAATTTATGGGGTCTTCATGGTTGGGTTGAGTTTGGAGGATTAATTTAGCAAGACAAAGATGCCAACTCTCCTACACTTATCTGAACCCAAGGCAGACTCTCAGATTTCTCCAGAACAAATCTGTACTTGGAATTGTTGACAAGATTAAAAAAGAAAAGCATCCTTGTACTTGAGAAGTTATTCTGGGATTGAAAAAATCCAAGAGATTTAGAGATTTTTTAAATGTTCACTAACAAAAACACGTCCTTTGGCTTCCTCTTCTAAAGGCTGCTAATCTACTGGAGTAGATGGCTATGTGAAATTTTGCTGCTGTTGGGCTGGAGTTCAGTTAAGATTATTTTTTTTAAAGTTATTTTTTCCAGTAATATCTAATGAAATGAAAACCTGACGGTAAAGATACCTCTGCCTGGCCCACCTGCAAATGATGTCATGGAATTTCTCCATTTCCTACATGCTGGCCAGCCACATGTCTCTTTAGAAAAGGGGGGAGGGAAATATTTGTTGTGAAATAACAAAAAAAGAATATTTAATAGGTCAGGCTTGCAGAAACGCCTCCAGACAAACTGGGCCGGTTGGGGTCAGTTCAGTCTCCCAGGGCATGAGGCATTAGTAGTATTTTCCACGGGCTAAGTACAAGAGAAAATTTGCTCTGGGTGTTCGTCCAATACCTGTGCTGCCTGCAATGATTTTTTTAAAACCCTGGTATGAAACAGCATTTGCTGTTGGAGACCTTCAAACTGGGTTATGAAAAATCAGTGGTACTTCTCTTCTTCCATTTATTCCATTCTCTGGATCACATTTTCCTTGACCCAGAAGTTACCTCTTTGCTCAGACCTCCCCCTTTGCTCTAATGGATGCCCCATCAGTCGATGCTCGCTGTCAGCACTGCATTGCCACCCTCTGAAGGCATCGAGCACTATATGCGTGAAGCTCCGCACGTGCTGGAGAGCCCTGTAGGACCCAGACCCTGCAGCTCTCCAAACACCCTGAAGGGACGGGACAGGCTCTGCTCCTTGGGGAGCTCTACTAGCTGGGATCCTGACTGTAGCTGGGATGTGAGCATGGGGATGAGTCCACCCTTGGCTCCCTGACATACACGGAGAGCAAAGAGATGCACTTCCAGAGGACCCATACAGCCTCAAACAGCTATGGCGGGATGGGTGGCAATACCCTCTGGAGATGCCCACCTTTCTGCATGGACCACAGAGCAGTGGCAGGGGAACAAGACCCACCTCACTGCCTAATGCAGACATCGGGCACTGATATGTGCTCCTGCTGAGCATCCCCCCACCCGTGTCCCACCAACGGTTGGTTAAGACAGCACGGACACCCTGCACCATCACGGCTTTTGCACAAGGAGGGAAAGGGATGGCCAGGAGAGACACGGGTGGGACGTGGCTCATCAGGACTTCTAAGCCCATCCACAACAGCACCGTCACCTCTAATACTACACATTATTAACGGGGTCCTGGAGCCCGTGATCACTTCTGGATGGACGCCACCCAGCCACTTTACGCTTCTCAGGCTCACATTCTCCTGCCATCTGCAGACGATTATTGCAAAGCTCAAAGTCCACTGGCTCCTGAACAACATTGTCCGGTTATCCCAGTAGGCTAATTCGATGCGGTGTGTGCTGAGGAAGGAGGGGGAGCACTGTTATTATTCATCTCATGAACGAAAGGTGCTCGATTCTGGTTTGTTTTAATGGTGCGGTAACCACAGGCTAATATTATTAACTGGTCCTCAGCAGCATGCCAAAAATCCAGTCCTGTTGTGAGAGGAAAAAAGGAATAAAGTACTTGAGAATCCAATATCTTTGGTGCTAATTTTAGGCACGTATGCTGGCACGG
Organism: Scopus umbretta; assembly: GCA_013400535.1. NCBI lineage: Eukaryota > Metazoa > Chordata > Aves > Pelecaniformes > Scopidae > Scopus > Scopus umbretta. The sequence goes on along the minus strand of VZTL01037283.1, from coordinate 111,950 downwards.
GGAGCTTGTTTCATCCACTCAAATCTGGTGCTGTGCCACAGAGTCAGATTTACAGACTATTAGTGTCTCAAATAGCACTTCATGTGCAAGAAGCACAGGGAAAAACACTGGGTCCGTCAACTTTGTGGGGTTTGAGCTGAGTTATGCAAACAAAGTTACTTGAACTGTGGAGTTATTTACAGGTTGGCTCGTAAAAGTCTTAGCGACAGATTTAAATGAATTAATTTTTCTGACTTTCATTCGCTGTCTTCCCCCTTCTTCCCCCTCTAGCTATTACATGTAATTACAGGAAATCTTAGTATATCACATCTTCAAAAAGACACAATGAAAAGCAATAGCAAAGATATTCATTTCTTCCTTCTTTAATATTTTTCTTGGATGGAAAGAAAGGGTGTGGTGGAGCTTTTCCTTGCAGCACCTCTGAGCTGTGCTCAGATCACCCAGCGCAGACACCCCGAGCGCTCCTCTCCTCTCACTCCGTACAGACAAGATCTGGCAACCCTGCAACAATTACTTAGTGCTTTCTTGGCCTTTGAAACTGCTTTTAATGATTATGTGAGACACCCACAGTAAGCAGTCTAAATATGGCCCTTTTTTTTTTTTTTAAGCTTTAAATAAGGAATGTAAATGTCTATTTTTTAAACCCATGTGTTTGCTTGGACCTCATGGGGCAAAACAGTTGTTGACAATCATGCTTCCATCTAAACGGTAAAGTTTGAAAGCACAAGCTTCGTTTTGAGCCCATCTTTAATTCAGGAGAAGGAAAGATATGGCCATACCTGCAAACAACTCCTAAAACAACGTGCTTGCGCCCAGAGCTTCGGTGCACGAAGAAGAGGGATCTGCCGTGGTCAACTCAGGATATCCCAAGCACATGTTTGTCCCAGCCAGAGTGCCTCTGCTCCCTCTTTGAAGCCACCCAGCAGCACTGGTTCCGGTGGGTCTGTCCCCTTTCGGTGACATGAACCCATGACGGTTTCACTGTCTTTCCCTTCCCATGATGGCTCTGCACTTCCTGCAGCGACCTTGGGTTTAACAACGTTTTCCAGCATGTCAGAAGTACTTACTTGTGAAGAGCTAAACATCATTCAAAGCAAAAGAATACTTCTCCGAAAGTACAGCTGATACAGAGCTACTGTTTTGTCTCCAAAAGCTCCACCAGCTGCTTTTACGTATATATTGACTGATTATTGAAAGAAAATATAAAACTAGATTAGGAGAGAAAGTGAATTAAGTAACAAAGGTGGTGGACATAGTTGGGTAAAAAAAGGGAGAGAGAAAGGCCAACACTGCTAGTTTGGTTGCCTTCAAAGAAAAAAAAAAAAATTCTTTTTAAATGGGGGAAAAAAAAAGTTTCCACTGGAACCTGGGCAGAAAGTCAGAATCAAATAGATATAATTTGAGGCACAGTCCCAAATGAGGAGTCCCAAATGAGGGCTTACGTTACTGATCCTTTTTTCTCTAAATGATCTTTCTTTTAATTTTACATACTGTCAGGAAAACCTCTTAAATACATAAATACTGTTGGCAGTTAAATTGTTATAAAAAAATCTTGGGTTTTTTTCTTTTTTGACAGAGACAAGTCAAATGATAATAGCCTGATCTATGAAAGTAACGTAATAAAATTTACCTGCAAAGGAGGCATTACCACTTACATCAAGTGCAAAAAAAACTTGCAAAGTAGATTGAATTTCAAGGCACTGGCATAGATGGTATAAAGGCAACTTGATTTAAATCAAAATAAGGCCCAACTCCTCATCCCTGTTAGTGACGTTGGGGCTGTGGTCACGCACACGGGCGATCACTGCTAGACATGATTCAGATGGATCCAATGCCTCCACTCGTCACAACCATCACGTTGACATCTTCCTTGCAGCTTCATGTATTTTTGCCACTGTATAAATTGCATTGAAGCCTTGAACCAGTGTTATCGCTGTTCCAGAATCCTCTTCATCCTCAAAGTAGATACAACCACAGGGTTTTAAACACCTTTGTTAATCCCTTCTAGAGAATAATAAATCACTTGTTTTAGGGAAGTTTATCATTTAGACATCGACACAGACATGCCCGTGACATGAAATGCCAGAACTGATCCCAGGGCTAAGCACAGGAAGTCAAGACTAAAAATTTGGCTCAATTAAATCTCAGATTTAGACATTTTTCTGATCTGCAGATGAAGGCTGAGCTACTGGCAAGTGATGTAAGTTGTATCTTGCTGATTGACACGTCTGCAGGTGACACATTTCAGGTATCCCAGCAGAGGCTGTTTCGCAAGACTCTGCTTTCCCCGGTGGGTGCCTGGTCATGGATCAAAACAACTCTAAAGTGAGCTCTGGAAAATGGTCCCCCTCTTCCGAGAAAAAACCTGAGCAATGGGAAAAAAATATGAAACTTTACCCCATATCACTCGAACAAAAGGACCTAAAAAGTCTCCACAGGATTGCAGCAGGCAGAAGACATTAATCTCCTTATACCTTACAGACACGGGCGTAGCCACGCTGGTGGGCTTTAACAGCTTTGCTGAAAGCTGCTGCTAGCCAGGAAAATCACACCCACGTGGACAACTTAATCTTATCTAGGGCAATGCCCCTCCTTGCTTGCTTGAGGAACATCAGCCATAAGGAGATGGAGAAGGACTGCAACATGGGGCACATCCACTGCACGTTGTATTTTTCCTCTTCTCAGTCGTTCCCGGCTAGTCACCAAATATAAACAGTTTTTCCTTAAATCGGGCCATTATGGTAATAATCCTAAGTTTATTTAGTCTCATATTCTGAGAAATTACAAACCATAACAGCAACACAAACAACAGTGCTAATAACAACTCAACCCATCGCTGAAACAGGGCCAGCGTGGGAGTGAGATGGGACAGGGCTTTGGAGCAGGAAATTTGGCTTTTTCCATGGGAAACTGCTGGGGGAATTGAGAGAGACAAACTGTAATCGCGCAGGGAGGACTCTGCCCAGCTGATAGGGATGTAAAAGTCTTTTGCATCCCCTGAGTTTGATTTTCAGACGTATTTTCTTAGAAAATCAGGCTGAAGAGGCCAAGGGTAAACATCGTGCATAGCCCTGTACTTGTACTGCACTTTTTAGGTACCTGAGCTTCCCACAGGATGCAGCACTGTGATGCCGAAGCTCGATGAGTCTTACTGTCTTTAATAAGATCACTGGAAATGTATAAATTCTGATCCGAATCCAAATGGAAACCTTAAATTAGGTAGAGAATATATATACTGGTGGTTTAGGTGTTTTGGAAGCGTGGACACGAGGCAGTGAAATGCTATCCCTCTGCGGGTGCTAACCTTGCTGGGGCTTGTTTGTTCTGCAACACCTTCTCAGCCCTGCATGGTTACAATTTTGTTTGCATTTTTTTTTTAACCTAAAAAAGGGTAAAATAAGAAAACAGAAGGGGGAGGGGGGGGGAAAGAAGTGATTTTTAAGTCAACTGTCATTTCTGGCAAGGCTGAGGATCCCAGCAAGGTATTTGTTTATTATCAGGTATTTCCTCAGGATCAAATCCAGAGGAGAGAAGTCTGGTACTAGTTAAAGTCTGTTTAAAATCCTTCTTGAAAAGAGATTTATGCGAGGAAATTACCTAACCTCAGCACAGAGTCTTAGTCAGCGGCAGCATGGCTCTGCTGCGCGCATTGTTGGTTGCAGCGCGGGGTTTTTTTTTAGCCCCGCCGAGGGCGCACAGTGAGAACAGCGGCAGGTTTTCGCTCACATAACGGGATCAAAGCTCCCAATTGTTTCGAAGGAAATGACCCAGCAGGAGGAGCGTGTCGGACGTCGGCTTTTGCTCCCAAGCCTCGCCGCTCCCCGCAAGCCAGGGCCCGGCGGCACAGGGGAACCCGAATTTGGGCGAGGGGTACGTGGGCACCTCGCCCCGGTGGCCCCGCTGCTGCAGGGGACCCTTTGTTAGCGTTAGCATCTCCTAAATCTCGTCTCTTCCCAGCCTGCCTGCTGGTGAGCTGGGGCTACGCAATGGTTCCCACCTCACTGGGGTGTTTTCCCAGTCCTTGGCCACTTTTCCCTCCGCCGTGGGAGAAGGGGACGCGCAGCCTCCTGGGCTCGCAGTGGCGACGCGCGGCGTGGTGGTGGCACGCCGCTCGGGGGGACAGCCGGAGGGCAGCCCAGCAGGCCACGACTGATGCCCCGAGGAAGCGGCCGCATCCAGCGCCGTGCTCAGCAGCAAGCAGCAGCGGCGGGTTCGTGCGATGACCCATCCAGGCAGTCGATTTCAAGCACAAAGGATGGAAAAGACCTATGAGTTCATCCCTGCCACTTCCCTGCCAACAGCGAGTCGGATGCATTTAATTGTCTCATGATGGGACTTCCACTGTTTCTTTGGGAAAAAAAAATTCCCATACATAGCTCACCTCAGGGACACTTCAACCCATGGTCAGGGCAAGCGGCTACGAAGCACATGACCAGGGTTGAAATGAGGTTTTGGAGGCAAAACACCGACTGAGCAGGTTGTTGTGTTATTTTTTCAAGGTCACCACTAAAATATCTGGCAGGCTTATCTTACGGCTGGGAAATTTTACTGTACTTGCAGAAAACAACCAATATTTTTTATTCTGGTGCCCGACTCCTTGCTGTTTGTGTTGGTTTAACTTCACTGACCCTAAAACGCGAAACTAGAGTAACGCAGTGTTGAACTGGATCCCGATATGGATATGAATTATGTGTGTAATACAGTAAATGATTGTGAAACAAACATTCAGCAAGCATCCTGTATGGAAACTCTTTCTTCTTTCATCTCCATTGATCATTGACGTCTCTGCTGACAGAACGTGGTTATGCCGGCAGCCTATGATCACTTCGAAATGTCTCAGAAATATGTCTCCATGCAGTTAAGGTTTTCCGCTGCTAAGAAATATCTTAATGCTAAAGGTTTGTTTACAAGGGGTGGCTGTTTCCACTTGCTGGAGCGTTTAAAAAGTTGTTTTTTCCAACCACTAAGTAGATCTAAACATTAAGTGTTTCTTAAGTTGGGTTTCCAGCTCCTAGACTGCTATAAACATTAACTTTCATTGGTTTAAAACAAAATAAAACAAAAAAATTGCTGCTTTCACTTAGCTTCTCATAATGTTAAAAAAAAAAAAAAAAGTATTTTTAAAGACGCTGTATTTTTAAAAGGCTCGTTGCGCAATCCCTACGCTGGCCCCGTAGCCCAGAGCAGGGCTGTGGTGGCAAAGCGCTTCCCTGTCTTTGTTGGCGCTGCAGGGGGGGTGGGTTTTGGTCCCATGTCTCCCCCCCTTTGCCTGCTTCCCTGTTCATTCCTTGGGGAAGCGAAGCCGATAAACGCTGGCTCTCCTGCTACCCACTTCAGCCGGTGGAAGTGTGACTCATGGTGCCTTCCCCAGGGGGGAGTTACCTGTGGGATAGCTGGTGTTGGATGCTTTTGGGTCTGCAAAGCTGTGGGGGCTTGGGCTCTGCTCTGGGGGGACTCGTCCCTTTGCTTGCAGTTGTCCCTAGTGTTTGCAACAATTGTCCTGGCAATAAAAAAACCTTTCCTAAGCCATGCATCAGGGTCATTCGGGGGCTAAGGCCAAGGAGAGGTTGGTGCCCACCTCCTGCCACGTGCTCCAGAGCATCTGGAAGTGTCTCAACAGCAGCCACATCAGGCTGGATTTTAAGAAACCACTATGATGGTGATTACCATGGTCACCTCATTTTCAAGGGTGAGCTATCAGGCCCCTGGAAACAGCTGGCTCCTCTGCAGACTTTTATGATGGTTGTCTGAAAACTGACAAGCAAAATTAGTGATTTCTGTTTGAAACTACGGGCTGCTGTATCATTATGCATTTCCAATTAGGTCACTGGAAATGAATGATCAATAGTAAAATAATTGCTGTTTTGGAATGGAAAAGACAGTGTCTGGAAAACACTACTGTAATATAAAAACATAGCTTCAATCAGCTGTAAGTAATGCCACTAACCGCTCCAGCAGCCGAACACGCCCACCGGTCTACAAAAAGGACTCTTATTCATACCCAGGTTTTATTTACTATAATATTTTTCCAATCTCTGTAAAATTAAGGAAGTTCTGGTGTTGGTGGGAATTAATTCATGACTTGAGCTTTCTGAACCTCCGATGAACTCTGCCTAGGCTGGAACTCATTGTGGCTTCAATATCTGAACGATTAAATTCGAATCAGGCCAGCGTGGCTGCTAAAGTGTTGGGAGATGCCTTTCCTCATCCAGGAAGGGAGCGCCGCTTTCTGATGGCTTCACCTGGGGCTCGGGTTACGATAAATCTGCTGTGAGAACTCGCAGCAATAGATCAAATTGCATGACGTGCCGCGCCGCCCGCCCGGCGCTCACTCTCCTGCGTCAGTTCTGCGCCGGATCTGTCCCCATCGCTGCCACGGGTATTGCCTGGCCCCCCACCGCTGCCCTCGCGCTGATATGGGAGCTCGAACGTGATCTGGCTAATGCCACGGAAACCAGTCATGAGCTCAGGCTTAACACATTTCGCATCTGTTCTGCTGGGTGGTCTAGTGATGCTCAGATGCCACGTTAGCAACCCTTCAGCTAGCTTGTGAAACACCACGGGTTTTTCCGGCCTGATGTATCCTCGCTTCCCTTATGGGAAAGTTCAGGAGCTGGAAGTTGTCGATGAATTGATCTGAAGTCATACAGCTTCTTTAAACAAGACTGAGGTAGCATGCGCATTCAAATTCAAGCGCCACTTCAATTTCTTTTGCTCTAACCGTGTGTTTCTTATTACGAACGGCACATCCCAGGGTTTCAGGAAGGTCCTGGATATTTGGGGATGACTCAGAAGAGGAATCTCATTGCTGCTTTCTCTGATATCCTCTGCACAAAGGAAGGAGAGATGGTCATGAGCTGCTGATCCCATCGTGTGGTTGAAATGTCAAAATCAAGTGACTTTAAACAGAAATTCTGAAAGCAAAACAACGTTTTCCTTCTCCGTTGTTGTTATTTTATAAAGCACTTTTCATCAGAAAAATGCACGGGCCTTTTCTTGATGAAAAGGAGAGCTACTTGTATCTTCAAAATATTTCAAGTAGAAATTGTAGATACACTCTCATGTTAGCCAAAAATGTAAAAGCACTTCACTACGATTAAGCAATAAGTATCTGTCATTCTTCTCTGCAGTCACTTCTCTGTTTCCCTTGTTATGTTGTTCATTTAAATGCAACCACAACATCCAAGTTTTCTATCATCAGAGCTTGTTCTGGTCTTTCTTATCTCCCTCTCACACCATCTAGCGACCTTCATTCACTCTGTAACTCTGGATGTTCGGCATCGCTGTAGGAAGCACCACGCATTAGAGCATCCACGTGGGAAATAGATAGTGAGAAGAATTCAGCAGTGTCAAAAAAGCCTCTTCCTTTAATATTTTTCCTGATATAAGTCAGCCCAAAAGAGTGAGCACAATGCTGCTGTCGGCGCAGCCTTAATTCCCTGTCCAAGCAGGACAAGGACACCAGTGCCGTCTCTCCAGCTTGTTTGAGAGCAGCACAATGCACGGAAGCTAGCGAAAGTTTATCACCAGCCCCCAAAGCTGGGATGGTTGCAAGGAGACAACGCACGTTCCTGCACCGAGCAGAATATATAGAGCCTTATGAATGGCACATTTCAGAAATGGGAACAGGATATGTTTTTCCCATGGTTTGGGAACAATGTGAATACTTTCTCACACACTGTTGGTAAAGTATTTTGGCACACCTGTGCATTTGGAGAGCTCTATTATACTCCAAGGTCTCCTAGTCAGCTGTTAAGGACTCTTTTCCTCTCTAAGAACATGGATTGATTACGTGGAAATATGATTTGGTTTTGTATTTGTGCTGGATCATGGATCAGAAGGAAGTTACAGTATGTACTGGCTCCTGAGCAGAGCCTTCTGCTCCGTGGCTTGGGAGTGTAAGACAAGCAAGGGCAACTCGGAGATGTTTACACAGCTCCCTTTTTTATTTTTGACCATACTGAATAGGGAAAAATTGTTTACATGCTACAGAGGATGTTTTACCACTGTTACTTCCTACAGAAACGTCCGCAAGCTTCAAGTGCTGGCAGAGACAAACTGCTCCTTATATCTTTGATTGGTGTCTCCCAGAAGAGAGGAGAGATATTGCTCCTCTGTGGGACCATCAATCCTGTAATCAGCTCCACCAGGTCTAAACGAATCACCATTGCTTCAGGGCACCTGCATCTTATTATTCCAGATGACATAATTTTGGATCGTGTGCACAGCCTAATGCAGTAACAGGAGCTTTTGGACCCCCAGGAGAGCGGTGGTGGCATGAACGTTGCCCCCAGTGCCTCCACCCCGCTCCTGCCCCTGCTATGGGCTCCTGGTGGGAGCCATGCATCGTTCAACGCAGCTGGCTTTTTTAATATCAACTCCAATGTCTTCAGAGCCAAATCTTTTATTTGGTTAAGGCCACTTTGCAGGACTGCTTTGGCATGGCACTTATGCAGGGCCAGGGGATGGGGACAGCACAGAGAAGTGCTGCTGCCCCAAGAAGTGGATCCTATGTCACCTCCTGTTTTGGGGGTTAGCACGGAGGACTCAGCTGTTTTTTTCTTGTGTCCAGATGATCCCTTGGCTGTCTCAGTCCCAGCGAGTGCCTCACTCAGCACTGTTACAAGAGCCCCTAAGACTGTAACTTTGGAGTCCATCATATTTATGCATCACTACTTAGGCCAAGTTCTCAGATGCACTGAACTCCAGCAGTTCCAGATGTATTAATGCAGTTGTGTCGTGTAGGTTGGATAGCAAAGCCCCTGGAAGAGGTGTTTTTCTAAGCTGTAGAACAGGATGGCTGCAGTAAATTGAAAGTTTACCAGTTTCCATCCCCACGAAAAGTTAAACAGGCACAAAAAGCCAGAGAATTGCAACATTTTCCCCATAAATGTTCTTGAAAAATGTTTTCAGTGATCATTTGGCACAGGAATATAATTTCCATCAAAACCTGTTGAGGGACAAGAACAGTTTCCCTCCTTTCCCTCCACAACCAGGAAGAATAATTTGTCCCTGCAAAAACTGTAAGAAATTTTCCAGATTAGAAACCCAGCTAAACCCAACACCTGGACACACATGTGCAGGCACACGCACACGCTGATGGAGCTCTGCTCCCCTTTGCGAGCGGAGCTGCTCTGGCGAAGTGAAGCCCATGCCATGCTGCAGCCTTTAAAGGGAGTCGGGAGAAGTAAAATGAAAAAACACATGAGGCAGCATCACGCACAGCGGCCGGAGCTACCTGTATTTTATAACATCCACTCTGTTTCCAATTTCATCAGCTTGGCAAACACTCTCCTGGTGGAAATAATTGAGGCCTGAAAGTCAAAAGCAATGGAGGAAATATCTAAGCTATGAAATGTCAAGTTGCTTTCCAAAAGGGTTCCAATCTCTAACCACATCAAGAAGGGTGTCTGAAAAGACAATCAGGACTTCGGTCAATTAAACGTCTTTTTTACTTTTTCTTTTGCTTGGGAATGCAGCACCGGAGGAATGCCCGGCATGGTGGGGTGGTTGTCCTCCGCAACCCCACAGACCTTGTTTTTCAGCTGCAGGTTCATTTTTTTTTTCTCCCAAAGTATTTGTATATTATATAAAGCTCCACTCAGATTATTCTAAGTGAGCAAGTTTAAGATCTCGTTGGTTTCATTTTATTTTTTGCATTGGGAAGGTGAAACTTTCAACACTTACAAACTGAAGCCAAGAAAGCAAAACCTGAGATGAAAGTAAATACTCATTCTCCAATTAACTCCTACTAAAAACACATTTCAACCTGAGAGCGTAGAGCCTCCTGCAAAGGGGGATTAATTTCATATAAACATCAGTCACATCTACTGCCCAGCAAATCTTTAAATATAGTGGTTACAAGTCGAAAAGTCATTCATGAACATGAACCTTGAGGCATCATAGGAAGACGTCTTACATCTGGATATCAAAGGTCTTGACCACTCGCTCTTCCATGTGATGACTGTTTCTCATCCCTGCACAGGCAGGAATTCAGTAGCAAATCTTTCTGGGTGCTTTGAAGCCTTTTAAACTTCATGAAAGAGGGGAAAGAAGGATGAATGCATTCTTAAACTTACCAAAAAAAAAAAAAAAAAGAAGTCAGCTTTATTTTCCCTGGGGAATTTAACTATATTAGTTTACATCCTGTGGTATGAATAAATAAACAAACCCTAACCATTTTCAGACTTGCCGCTGTTTTGGCTGGCAGAACCTTTGCTTAGAAAGGCTCAACTAACGCCATGCCGCCGAGCTCCCATTTTCTCCTCCCGCACCGCTGGGTCCCCCCCCTTCCACTCTCCCTCCTTGCTGATCGCTTTCCTTTCATGCTTCCCAGTTTCCTCTGTTGCCTTTCTTTGAGGAGACATGGTCCTTTTCACATCCCTGTTTTCCTTCTCACCCCCTCCCTATTCTCAATTGCCAAATTGTCTCTTGTTCCACTCCACAAAGGAGGTCTCCATGAAATTCATATTTATGGACTAGGGATGAATAACACATGGACTAGGGATAAATAACAGATTTGAAATAAGCCCACTGAATCCTGCAGGATGGCTTCGGGTTCAGGTCCTTGCAACCTCTGCTGTCACTGAGTCTTGGTGACTTCTTCCCTGTGCATCTTCTCCTCTCCATCACTCTGTGGTCACTGGCCACACTGCGTGCTTTGGCCACAGCTCAGACCTCTCATCACAAATAAGATGCTTCACGCGGGAAAGGGACTGGGCTGCTCTTGCCGTGGGTGGCAAAGGACTCCTCTGCACCAGGTTCCTGCAGTGCTTTAAGTTTCTAGAGCTCTGAAAAGCCAGCAGAAAAGGAGGTACTAAAATAACAGGCTGCAGGGTGATTAGAAGCTTAAGTATATTTAAGGAACATTGAATAACAATAGGTGTGTCTTCTGATTTTAAAATGGCATACTTTCACGCTGAATCAAATAGGCCCAGGGCAGCACAGCACATCTACTTCTGCCAAAGTAGATTGATCATATGGTCACAGCTGGAGTTTATATGGGTTTGTTTTACAAAATATTAGATTTGCCAGTCTGCCACCTCCTTCCTCCACCAATACGGAGATATTAAAGGGAGGGTTTCCAAGAGTCCTGGGTACGGTGAAGGCAAAGACATTTAACACAGCCACAGAGTGGGAACAGACCTCAGGGTATCCTTGCAGAAAACACCGAATCCAGAGAGTGCAGCTGACCTGGGGACAAGCTCACAGGGAGAAAGTTGTGCTAATTGTGCCTGATTAGAAACGAGAAGAATTTTCATTTTACTGCTTGAGGAAGCACGGGTGTAATGGGGAAAAGTGAAGGCAACTGCTAGGTGAGCTGTGCTTTTTCTTGGCAAGGTTTCTTAAAGCAGTTGCATTACACCTACTCATGCTGGGCTTTTAATTCAGGTGCTTTAAGCTATCCCTTCAGGTACCTACTTTGCTGAGCTTTTTAGGAAACCTAAGGAAGCTCTTAATGCATATATCTCATTTAATTTTAATTTCTATGTCTAATTTAGAACATGAAGTTAGCCTTGCTTTGGTGTGATGACTGCTTTTTCCAGCCCGCTGTGATGCAGCATTGGTCAGTCTTCTGAACACCACCATTCCTTGTGACTGGGTTGTGCAGGGGTGAATCACTCCAGACATCAGTAGGGAAGGACCACAGTGGTTCCTCACTGGCCCTGGGCTCGTTCCCACCAGCAGCACGGCCCTGAGGATGCCTTCAGCCATGGCGGTGGTGCAGAGGAGGGTGCTGCACTCTCGATCATACAAGGTACCTTGATTGTTTGTGGGTGTTGGGGCTGAAGACCACTGGGGAGCCTTTGGGAACATCATCCTTCATTCCACTGGACTCCTGCGTTTGCTCACTACTGTCTCCTCCCAGCCTCCAGCCCAGGACAGCAGGATGCTTTGGGACAGACTCTGTAAGTACCTCTCTACAAAACCACACGTTGAACCCGCAAACCCAGCAGGTGCGGAGTGCATTGATACTTGACTTCTTTGCTCAAATTAAGCGAGAAGGGAAGAAAGCCATCCTGGAGACTAAGCTTGGGTGGAAAATGCTGTTTATCCCCTTGAACTCCCTGCAAAGGACACAATAGAACAATGGGCTCGCAGCAATGGAGAGGCGAAGCCCTGAGGTCACCTTCACCGCCTCCCAGCTGGTGCAGCATTGTTCCCTGATGGGAATTTCTGCACCCGGCTCAGCTCTGCAACCATGTGTTTCCTACGACTGTTACCCGGCTTCTCCCTCCCCCAGTCCTTCCGCCTCTTTGTTACTCCCACAGAGACTACGGATTATTAATTAAACCTACAGACAAGCTTCTGAGGTAGATAGGTATTGGGAACTTTTATCTTATAGATAGGCAAAAAGAATGAGAATGACCTTGTGAAAGCCACAACAAGAGACGCCATCAGTACCAGCCCTTGAGTGCAGGATTGCCTACAGGCCTCTGTGCTCAGCAGAGAGCAGGGCAGAGACCCAAGAGCGAGACTGACAAGTGCAGCCCTGGCAGTAGTATGTTTACCGGCATCCCGGTATGCCTGAGCTAATAAGATGTGCCGAGAGGCAAAGTTTAATTGAATGATACCAGTATGGCTATCATCCCTTTGGGACGTGATCTAGGGTCTCCGCAAAGCTGAATGCACAGATATGCTTCATCAGTGCTTGCTGGGCACCACCGTGTAATACTCCACTGGAGGATGTGAGACAGGTACCTTCAGGAGATGTGCAGCTTGCTGGGTTATGTGATGCAAGCCACCCTGCTCACAACATCTGAGCTCCCGTTGATTTTGTACAATACCTTTTGCGCAGGTGGCTAAATCCTCCGTCATTACAAATCTAAAAGAAAACTTTTTTTTTTTTTTCCCAAATTGCCTGCAAGAACTGTCCACAGGAATAAAAAGAACCAAAACCAAACCAACAAACAAGCCCAGAGCAGAAGACTACATGAGATAATCTCCAAAATATATTGTGTGGTTAGCAGCAGGGGACTTAGGGGACTCTATCCCCCCCATTAGCACTTGCAGGCACAGCTGCATGTTCTTCCTGTTTCCCTTGGAACTGTGTCTGTATCTTCATCAACATGATTTATTTCAGCAAAGAAACCTATCTTTCTGAGTAAGAGTCTAACGGGAGGGAAACAGCAGCAGCACTGCAGTACCTCCTCGGGAGGCACGTGTGTCCATAAAAATGAAGGACTATTACTAGGGATCAGGTACAAGAGTGATACAGGGGTCTCAGGGAGGAACTTGTTATCATTTATTGAATATGTGACACCCCTCTCTTAAGATATGTATATATATCCACATATACAATACGCTATAATGGCTTTTGCAGGATACAGAAAGCGATGTTGTTCCAGTTGTCTGAGCTGGCCGCTTCCAGTTTGTGGCCATATGGTTGGCTGTGAACTTGACTAATAAAAATGAACTGAACTTTTTTCTTTTTTCTTTTTTTTTTTTTTTTTTTTTTGTTCTTCCTGACCCTAGTCAGTGCCATAAATACCTGTATGTAGCAAAGGGTTTATAAATAACACAGTAGCATCCACTGACAGCAGTCTGGTGTTAAGTCTGACGGGCAGGTGCTGGATTGCAGTAATGTGGAGCTGGAGCGGTCTGGGAGAGGAATATGTGGCCAATAATGATTTGTGAAGCTAAAGTCATTCAGAAAGCTCAACACTAGGCAAAACGGGGCAAAAAAATACCAGTCTGCCATGGACAAGGTTCTGAAATGGAAACACCTTAAGCCAGTATTGCCCCTCTGAGATAGCACTGAAATTCCACATAAATTTATTGTGTAGCTGACAGCGAGCTTGAGTAACTCGGTGTGTCTGGACGTCTGGCCCAGTCCAATAATAACATGAAAGAGAATTCTGTACATACCCTTTGCTGATCCTGAGACTTTGGACTTGGTTTTTGGAACTTTTTTTGTTCGACAGTTGTCTACAAATTGTCAGATTCTCACATGAATTTGTTATTCAAAATTGTTCCTAAATTTTCTCAGCGGTAGCTCTCGGTATGCAAGAACTTTGCAATTTAAGTGCCGCTCATTAGTGATTCAGCTTAGGCGGTAATATTCTGGTTCCCTTACTGGACAGTCACTGTTACTGTCTGTCCAAAGCATTCAGAAGTCATGAGTCAATGCCCAAAACTCTCGGGATTGGTTTAAAAGTACATTATTATTTTTAGTAAAAACGTATCAAAATTGGTGCTTTTTATTTGCTTTCTTGCTTCTGAGTCTGGAGGGCTCGTACATCCAATCTGCTGGAAACCAACCTTCAAAATAAAGCAAGCTGCAGTTCCCACATAAATTCAACACTTTGGAAATTAGAAATTAAAATATTTCCTGAGAAGCCTGGTTTTCGATGGATTTTTAGCCTGCTGGATTCTTTGATGTCTAATATAGGCGTGAGCGCCAGCTAATGCTCATTTCCCGCTGTTGGGAGTTTCCTAATGTTTCTCTTTGGTGTCTGTTCTCTGGGGTTTCCAGATGGTTGAACTCACCATGCAGAACATCCTTCAGCAGAGACAGCAATAGCATCTCGCCCTCCACCTGGCTGCTTATCTCCACACAACTCTTGCAAAAATACTCTGAGAGTGGCTTATTAAGAGCTTATATCTGCAGTAGTCAGAGTAATGGCAGCCATGCACAAATTGCACTGGTTCACTTCAAAATAAACTATTTCCAGGAAAAGGCTTTTGAGTATTTTTAAGCTGAGTGGAAAGATAATCTTTATCTCAGTTATGATTCAGAACAGCAACGTCAGCGTGGAGCTGAACCCACACAAGCCAGCCTCCCTCTCGCCGTACAGTCAGACCTCTCTTCTTTCTTGAAGAATAGAAGGAATTGAAAAATTGAAAAGTCTGGAGGGGAAAAGTAACATTTTCCTGTTGGCTACTGAATGGTTCTTCCTAGAGTGTCTCCTAAGGGATACTTCTGTCCAGAGAGGTAGCAAACATAGGGGCTCAGCTTCATCAGGAGTACGCCGGATTTTTGGTTACACTCTATACTCATCTTAGGACATTTCCAGATGATCCTGAAGGCATCTGCAGACACTGCTCCTTTTTGCTTCAGTAGCTTTCAGGATGAGAACTAGTCCTTTTCCCTTCCCTCATTTCTTAAGTACTACTGCAGTTTTCACTCTTTGCCTCACATTGCTGTGCTGAGGTAACAGAAAATCTTTTAAAATATTGGTTCCTCTGCATCGGTGAAGTGTCACCTAGACGAAGGCAGCAATGCAATTCGAGAGGCAGACCTCTGCATCATGTCCCACTGAAACACAAGATTTGATCTCGATACACAAAACCCTCCACCTCCTTCCTGATTTCACTTCAAGCCACCTCCTCTGAACAGGAGCCTTCTTTTTCTCCCAAACATTCTAATCTACAATCTTGAGTAAATTTTTCAACTAAGATGTTAAAAATGTCTGCTTTATGTCTCTTTTCTACTCTTCTTCTTCCCTCTTTTCCCTACTTTTCCAATCCTTCTCCCTCTCTTTTTTTAAATTTTTCTATTGACAGAGGAACAAGAGAACAGAAACGATAACCACGATTTTCACATTCAGTTCTCAAATCTCAGATAATTTTCTTTTTGCTTTGCTTTAAAACATAAAAGTTTTCTAACTTTTTGAGCAAGTTTTATCTCACAGAAGAAAACGGTGCTGAACTTAGCTATAGGCATTCACAAGTCACACCAGATGCAGCAGTATGCATCTGAAGAACTGCCTTTTTTTTTTTGATTCTCAAAGCAAATTCCCCTTTACTTCATGCTTTAAAGCACACGGGAAATCATCTGAGCCTTCTGTATATGTCAAGCCTCTCCAGTAAGGTAAATGTTTTTCCTACAAATAATGACTTGCATGTTTTATCAACTTTGTAACCACAATATCTATAAGCACCTCGCATGTTAAGCAACACATGAGCCAGATATATTTACCAGCCAGGAGATTTAAAAGCCATTCTTGACGTCAAGCTGTGAAGATCTAACTCGATGGCTGCCAATATGGTTCCCAACCATTGTCTAGATCCAAAACCCACTGTACTTGTTTTTGTTTTTGTTTTTGGCATCTGAAAACAGTCTTTTACTCAGACCACTTATGTTCTTAAATAAATACGTTTCTAGGTCAACTTGCTGATGGATGTTAATATAGCTAGAATTTAAACCTAATGGTGATATCAGCTTCTAATGGGGTATAAATTAGCATTGTACAGTACAGCATGAAGTCAGTGACTTTTCCATAAAGTAAGTCTTTGCTATTCCTAGTGCAATTATCCAGATTCAGAGATCCGGCTTTCTTTTCCTTCATGGTGTCTTTTTCTGTGGGTCTAATTATATTGCAACCTGTGCAGATAGCTTGAGAGGAAGCATTAACTCACATAATATTCCTTTCTCTTCCATATTTGAGACCTCTTCTCTCAAAAAGACAAGAAGACAAAAGCTTCTCTAACCACATCACCTCTAATGTCTGCCCTGGGATCGGTGAGGGACATTGAGCACTGTGTTGCTTGGAGCTGCCATCTGAGCCAAGAGGGATGGCGGCTCTCCGGGGTGGCTGTAGCTTGGGGATTATCCCAGGCTCCAATCATGGTAAAACCTAATTGCTCTGGTCACTGTGCATACACACAGTGAATAACCAGGGCTTCTGAGCAGCTTTTAAATAAGTAGGCTTAGATTTGTACAGAGGACTTCTGTACGCAGGCTACAGAATAACTATGGAAGTCCCGGGCCAGATTCTGATATCATTGTTCAGGCTGAATGATAATAGTGTCATGAAGTGATGATGCTTGTGGACTAAAAGGCTATTAAGCCAGAACAAGTGTGTTAGACTGCGCCTCTCCACCCGTGACAGTCAACAAGTACATAAAAATCTGGCTCTGACACCTCTGGGACAAATATTCCAACCTTTCCATATATTGATAAGCATTTATGGCCTTTGTGGACATACAGCTGGGAGTAATTATTATTCATAATGGGTATGGATTGCTGAATTGGACCTAGAGATAACCTGAAATGCCATTATGTTGTTAAAAAGGCAATAAACTTCATTTGCATTTACTCAGCTCTGCCGGAATTTATGGGTGAGGACATCGTTTGAGGATTTTCTGTTTCCTCCTTTCTTTTCAGCTTTGTTTTAGGAACAAACTTTTTCTCTGCAGATGCCGGAGAGAGCGCATGTGCTAAGTTGGGAAAGCGGGGAGACGGGGTTCTGCTGGTAAGTGCTACAGATGCACTTGGCATCATTTGTCAGTCACACAAGAAGCTGATGGGACGCCCCAGGCTATGTCCCCTCCTGACCTCAGCATCCCGGACATCATGGTACTATGCCCAGCAACGTACATAACTGGTTAATAATCCCATATGGAATAATTACAGCATGTTCTAAATTTTCTTTTAAAAATGCAGAACAGGGAGAAAGGATGAAAGAATAAAACCTGGCACCCGCCATGCCGTTCAGGATGAACAGTGAGAGCAAAAAAGTACCTGGCTTAGCCACCCTCTGGATAATCCAGACACCACAGTGCTGTGAAGTGTCTGCCTTTCCCCAAATTTAGTTACTCAGTCTGATGCTGCTCAGCCTTTACACCCCAGTTCAAGTCTGAGCCGGATGCCCGTGATTTAGTACTTGCTGTGTGTCCAGGAACACAAAATGTGTTGCAAGGTACAGAGACTGCAGCTAGCATCCTCTCCTCTAGCCCCTGAAATACAAATTAGCCAGTCTGGTATTTGATCACGGGCTGTTCTTAAAGCAGTTTTTGATTCTGTACTTTTATTTTCCATGGCTGCTGCCAAGACAGAGTCCTCTCCAGGACCCCCTCCCATCCCATCCCATCTCGTCCAATCCCCTGGTTCTTCATCCTTGCTTTTCCCTTTTTATTTTCCAGATCAAACCTTGGCTCCTTCTACCCCTTCTCTTCCACATTGGCTTTTGTGGCCTGCTTGCGAACTTGCTTGTGTATTTTATGCGTGCCCATGAAATCTCGCCTCGCTGGCACTGCATCATCCTAGTGTTCTCAGCAGTTACTGGTTTTGTGTTTTTTTAATATTAAGCTGTTCTGCTTTACTCCTGGGTATTGGACTGCAATGAAAAAGACTGTAAATTAATGAAATATCTATTGCAGCTGACTCTAAATGATCCTAAAAAAAATAAAAGTTTAAGTCCTACTAGTTCTGATCAGCTCAATTACCTGCCAGTACAGGCTTCTTCTTTATATTTCCTAATTCTTTGCCCAATCTATTATTAAATGTCTGAAGGAATCGCCTTCCTCTGCTTTCATTGAGGAAATAATTCCAGTGCCTAATAGCTCTCACTGGCAGGAAAGCTGTTCTTAAAATCTTTTTGCACCTCCTCCCTTCACCCGGACGACACTAAACAATTCCCGTCTGTCCTTGAGGAATATACGTCTTCACATATTCATAGGTAATTATTATTTTTCCACGTTCACAAGTATTACACTTAAAAGATCCCTGCCTCAGATACTTTGAGAACATTGCCTTATTATCTGCAGAGTTACCAGCAGAGGTAAGACATCCAGTTTCTCGTCTTAGCTCCAAAAGCTGGCATCAAACCCAGCTAAGCAGCACTTTGGGCTCCGCTCTTGACTTCAGAAGAAGCTTTGGACTGTCGGTTTTTGGGAAATGACACCCCAGTCATGGCAACATTTGCTCTTCCCTCTTTACTGGGGTAGGGAGCAATCGCTCACACAGCCTCAGCCATAATCCAGCCAGTCAGGACATCCTCGCTTGGAAATAAAGTGTAATTAGCTGCATTTGCTCCAGGAGACACTGTTCTCTTCCGAAGGGGCTCGCCACCAGCTTGTGGTCGGCTCTTGGGGAGCGAGGCTGGATCACTGGGATTGACAGGGGCCCTTGGTTTGCCTGGACTGCCCCCCGCCAGCAAAACATGCATCGCATAAAATGTTTTACTGCAGAAATTTGTTGTAACAGTGCGGTAACTGCCTCTACGGTTTTACGGCATCTCTCAAGCACGACGGATGCGTGCAGTTAATTTTGTCATAGAGACGCACTTGGCAAAATGAAATAGAAATGTCAGACGGAGGTGAAGTCTGAGGGAGAGTGACACAAAGCTTCACCGGGGGCTGGGGAAAAAGGGAATCGCTGGTTCTAGGGAAGAATTACGTTCCTGTGCTGCAAACAGATCTATTACAGTATTACAGTAATTTAATATAACAATTATTTCCAGTGCATGCCCACGCGCACCAAGGTTCTCGTAGGTGAGGGCGTTTCATGGTTTACAGGCTCTGACAGAAAGCCTGCTGGCGTTAACACTGGGGCAATAGCTTCAGTCCCTGTTCCAGGGGCTGTGACCGGGGCCCAGCGCGGGACCTGCCCGCACATCGCCTCTGGATGCAGGGGACCAGCAGCTCTGCGCGGTGTTGGGGGCTGAGGGCACAACTGCCTGACGATGCTTTAGGGCTCGTTACATGACTCACGCTTTAAAACGGCATTTTAAAGAACTCTAATCTCAGAGAGAAAGAAATACGCTTAATTACTACTTACACGGTGCTTTTCACATCACTTTTTTTTAATAATCAGATATTGTTCTTGTCAATTCTGGGGATTAAGGCTTCTGTCAGCTATCGGGGCTGTGATACAAAGGCAGCATGCAGCTCCTGTCAGATCAGGTGAGCCGATGGAGACAACCCTGTCTAGCACCCTGGATTACAAATATTATTTGTAAAACAGTTTGGGCTCTGCTGCCTCAGTCAGTCTTTCATGTGAGCTGATCAGCTACAGAACTCAGTTATTATTTCATAAAGTGCTCTGTAACTAAAATGATTTAAGACGTTCCTGGGGGCTGGGTGGGATGGCTGAGCATCCAGGCATGCCAGACTTCAGACTGATGGGAATTTAAATGGCTTAGTTTTAAACTCCCAGAAAATAAAATAAAATGGTGAACGTTCTGAATGGAAATTATTCTCTGCCACAATGGCATCAGCAGAAATGCCAAGCTTATCTATTTATAGTGTTATCTGTGTCTAAATACCCATAAATAGCGATGTAAAACACTGCAGCTATATGTATGTGTGTGTGTATGTCTTTTCCAGCCACTGAAATGTTAAATCAATTTTATAACAAGTTGCTTTTCCAGCCACTGAGTGGCTGTAAATGTTAAGTGTTTTTACAGGCGATTTTTTCCCCAGCTGCTGAGCAGCTTTAAATGTTATCAAAAAAAGTTGCTTTTCCAGCTGTTCAACCACTCTGAGCATTTTTAATGGATTTTTTTTTAACTTGCTAAAACCTATTTATATTTTACTCACAAAGCAAGTGCAAAATTGTCCTGGCTCTGTCTAGGTCTTGTTTTTATTGTATTTTTTTTTTCTTTTTTTGAAACCTGTGAATAAAAATTCTTTCTCTGTCTGAGGAAATTTTTTTTGAGAAGAGAAGGGGCTCATTTTTTAATGAGTCCAAGATGAATATTATGAGTTCATCTTAGCATTTAGATACCTCAAAAGCACCGTCCTTGTGGTATGTTCAATGGAAACACTGTTCTTGTGGTATGTTCAATGGAAATACTGTACTTGTGGTATTTTCAATGGAAAAAATATTATTGTGGCTTTTCCAATTCAGGAAATGCTGGTCGGTCTTTAAACCAGGGGAAAAAAGAGGGAGTGGAGGGTGAGAGAGCTAAATTGAGGTGACAGCGAAATGGAAGAATTATTTTATTGTAACGAGGTGGGGAGAGATATACGAAGAGTTTAGGGCAGGAAAATGGAAAATTCTTGTGGCCCTTGAGGATTCATAACAGTGGGAGAAGGAAAAAGATCTGGGGTAGCGTTAAGGAAAGGTGTAGGACAAAGTTAGGAAGGAAGAAAAGACTAGCTGAAGGAAAAAATGAAAACCAAAAAGAAGTGAGACAACGTAGAGATATGTTCTGAGAAAGGGGAAAAAAGAAGAGAAATCTCTTGCTAAATGCAACAATTAAGCATGTGCCTCACTTCAAAAGACACAAGAAGTCCCTTTATCTTTGGGTCCCAAGGTCAAGTATCCATAGGAACGTATTCCTGCATGTTCATCAGAACGAAAGGATTTTGCCATTGACTTAGCCAGAGAATGAAATCCCCCCTCAGCCGAGCCCACGCTGCGACTGCATCAGGCTTTCTGTGGCCACACTGGGAGACTTGTGGCCATTTGGACCCTCTTAACCAAGGCTAGGGATCCACCAAGTGACGGTGACCGTCAGGTGGCCCTTCCTACTGCCACTGGAGCTGCCGCAGGTTGCCTGGCTCGAAGACAGTAATTGCCATGATGAGATAGCTGCTGTAGGAAGGTCTGGCGAGACTCCCTCCAGGCTACAGAGCATGTCTGTTGGCAAGAAAAATAAATACATCATTTAAAAGTAGAGTAAGAAATCACATTTCTAGAGTAGAGCTAGAAATCACATTTCTGGCTCTAAAAGCACTGAGGTTCTGGAACAACATTCGAATTATAATAATTATAAAAAACAACAGGGAGAAAATTCAACTTAATTTTGATATCTATCAGTTCCTTGGGAAAAAAAGTAGGATTCGGTTTAGACAGGAGATAACCAGGAAGTTCTTTCCAGTCCGATACGCCTAATCATAATGATTTTTAGTGATGTTTACAGGCATGCGTAGGAGACCGGCTTAGTTCACCTACGCTTGTGGTGGGATTCAGACGTCCTCTCAACTAACATAACATGCCCAGCAGAAAATACCAAATCGGGACATAAAGATAAACACCATGTTTTGTTCCCATCTCTTAGAAGTATATATTCTATATTTCCATGCATATAACAGTGACATGATCCCAGTTGATTTGCTTTTAACTTAAAAACCCGAGGTTCCCATCTGCTCTACTATTAGTACAACAACTGTGCATCTTTTCAAGTCTTTACAAAAGATTCAATTTTACTGCAGCTTTAATTTGTGTTTTAACTGATATTAGATTCATTCAAATTTGCAATAAAGTCACTTTGGCCACATTCGCATGTCTTTGTCTTTGCTTTCTAAGAACTTTTGAGTTATCAAGTTTTACTGGCCAAAAACGTAGTGGAGAGCAAATTTCAGAATCACACACAGAAGTATTTACAGAAACTGACATTTCGGTTTCTACCAGGAAATATTTGCACCAGATGTGCTTACACATGCCTCCATTCAGGACTGGAAACACCACCATGTGATTCATCTGACCAGTCAGAGTTAAGTAACTCAGATCAAATTTTGAAGACTCATAATGAGTCCCCGGAGCAAACAGTTCACAAATACGGTGTTTATGTAATAAATTTAGACGGTCTGATAAAATCCAAGGACCCAGCAAAGTCTGTGGGCAGATTTCTTGTCTCTTCTGGAACTTCAGGTCAATACCATCATGAATGGATTATAAAAAAAATAGAATTTGCTTTTAGACCATCCGTAAAGAGAAGGGAAAAAGGCAGCAAGTGGATTTAACATCCAAAACACTACTACTCTTGCTGGCAAATTCTTACAGCTGTAAATCCTGCTGTATCTTCTTTGACTTGTGTCATCTGCCATTACTACATAAAACAAGTTTGCAGCTCAGATCATCTGATAATAAGTTATCCACACTGACAATAATTTTATTAGCCCGTTACTTAAACACACGCATATTTAAAACTTAAATTCTCTGCTGAACGTTTGACCATCTGATGCGAGGCACTTAAATTATTTTGCCAGAGTGATGTAGCAAATCTGCAATTACTGCTGACTGCTCTTTCTCTCATGGGCATCACCGCTGGTGCTGAATCTGCCCACGTCCTTGAAGGACAGATGGCAAGCGTTAGGGCGTAATATCTTTCTGTTTGGGCTCAGCTGTGTCAAGCTGCTTTCCGTATTCTTTCTGAAGATCTGAAAACATAATGTATCTCTCCAATTTTCTTCATGTGCTCTCCCAGGCCACTCCACATGGATGAAGAAGGCTCTCTGAACCCCAGGGTACAATTGGCCCTCTGGACAGTAGAGCAATTCAAATATATAAATATATATTTACTTTCCATTTTTCCTGGTGTAAAAATTGCTGTATTTCTTGCTGAGATGGGAGGCTTCTGGCAGCTCCTATTTTCTTGCACTGCACAGGTTTTCTCTTCAGCAGGTTACAGACTCGGAGTCCAGCCCTGCGAGCTGAATGCAGTGAGTGAACTTGACTTCAGACATACGCGTCTCATTGATATTCTCACTCTCTGGGCACGGATTGATCTGTGATCAATGAAATCAAAGGAGGTGGTGTTGGATACATTGACTTGGCCTCTTCAGTTCACCCCCTTTGCTAGGGCAAGACTGGTTAAGATTTATTTTTAGTCCTTTGTCCAATCTAGTGGCACACTGCTCAAACGGTGGAGCTTCTCCCACATCCTTTGGAAGAATTTTCCACAGTCTAATAAGATTTCAGCACTTGGAAGTTCATCCTGTTATTCAGCCTAAACTTTCCTCTACTTAACATTATGCTTTTAGTCCTTATACCCTTTTCACCATCCTAAACAATTCATCTTCTTCTCAGTGTTTACAATCCACAAGATTTCCCTCTTCCTTCCAAGAAGTTTCCAATCAGTATTTATAAAATGGAAAAATAAATGACAACCAGAAGGTTCAGTAGAAAAGAACCTCCTGCACTACAGCAGTCAGATGTTTGCACAACAACTGTGTATACTTCAAAACAGACACTATTTCTATAGCCTGCTGGTATCCAACTATACCACCAAAGGTGCTAGACACATCTTGAGTCCAAACAAACTTCGGGAATTAGAGAGCTGCATACCTTGAACTTCCAAAGTGCCAATGCTTTATTAAAAAAAAAAAAAAAAAAAATTAAGCCAAACAAAACCAGGATTTGTTTTTTTCTTATTATTTTGCTATTGTTATTTTTGACTGAGCATAAAATGGTTGAGTTTACCTCATCAAGGGCTTCTTTGTGAAGGAGAGTTGTATGACGGTGCTTGGGCATCATGTCCATATAAACAGTTAACCTCCCAGGATGCAGGATCTTTGTTGTGTCTGATGAAGGCAGACTTTCATTAGGCCTTTTACCACCAGCTCTTGGAACTCTTCCACTTCATGCAAGTAAAAAACCCACAAATATTCCTCTACTTATATCAGTACCAGAAGCTGGAAGCATGGAATGCTTCAGAATGCTTTGAACCCCGTAATTGTCTCTTGTAATAATACATTTTTTACATTCGAACTCGTGAGTTATCAAGGAGAAAGAACGTAGCAAGTTGGTTAAAATAAAGAATTAAATTATGGTCATGGAAAAAAAAAAAGTTACTTTCCACTGTTCTTAAAAGAAAGTGTCTTTGGGAAAGAATGAATCAGAACAGATCTCTGTCCTTCTCTCTATGACATTGCATTGTATTTCATGGACCGAGGGATGGACAGTAGGAAGCTCATGGTTGGATAGACCTGAGATAAAGGTCTCCCATATCTTGGAAGTATCTTGTGCTGTAACACCTGCTGCAAATTAGAAAAATAACATTATTAAGTGTAGGGTTTAGATAATATACCAGGCTGTATGAGAGAACAGGTAAATGTCATCCTTACGTGTTATGCCCCAGCCCTGGAACTGTTCTGCACCTTATCTAAATCACTGTAATTAATGCAGCTCAGGCCCTTGGCCACATTCCCTGCTGTCCCGTCTCTTCCCAGCCCTGCCTGGCCTCAGCTCTGTTCCATGCAGCACTAAAATCACTTTTTCCTTTGATTTTGCCTCTTATTTCTGTAGGGTTCTTAGATCTAGATTAGTACCCAGCAGCTCTTTTCCAGGAAAATACGCAATGCTATTCAGTTCGGTTGTTCCAATTGTTTCACTGTAGATGTGAACAGTGTGCTCTGAATAACTGCTTAGTACTTGTTTTTTTTCTTCTGGGACATCTTCCTCTTACAGATTCTGGATGAGATGTATCATCATTTCATCACCATGATCTTCCCAAAATATATTGCAGAATTCATCTTGAGGGATCCTCTAATATTTATACAAATGTACCTCAGGAAAGAGTTTGACCATGGGAATCTTAATCTTCCCATCACACACTATGGCAAAATGTGTTGCCCTCCTGAGAAAGCCCATGATAAGGAAGTCAGAGAGAAAAAACAGCGGTGCAAGGAGGGCAAAAAAAAAGGATGTCTTTTCAAAACTAGTTCATTTGGTAGTACCCTCTCATTTGTTTGGACCCCAAATCCACAAAATACATAAGAAAATGAAAAACAAAACCAAAAATTAAACCTAGCAATATTATAAAAGAATTTACAGTACAATAATTTTGTACTAAATCAAAGGAGTGTTTACATCTGGAAATATGTACAAGGAAAGAGAGTCTTTATTTTTTTCTAGATTGATTTGATTATGTTTTCTGGGTTGAGACATCGGCATTCAAAACACAATGAGAATCTTTGATGCCTTTGGCTATCGAACTAACTGGAGCAGGGGGACAAACTGTACAACACAATGTAGGTGGCTAAAAGGACTGGACCCCTTTGGTGCTGCAAAATACATTCATTTCTAAATTCTATTGTGAAGAACTTAGAGCTTCACATGCCAATGCAGATCTCAGCACAGAATAAGTCAGGCTCTTCTTGGGCTTCATGCACATGCGCACCCAAATTATCTTTTGAGAGGGAATTGGGAACTGACACCAAGGAAGCTGCCTACAGCTAAACCTGTTCATAAGTCTTTGCTCAGTTCAGGCCTCGATTTTAAGACAATGCAAGAGGTACTTGGATGCGGGAATGAGCTGAAGGGTAGAAATGAAGGAACAGGAGAGAGCTATATCGTGATAAGGAGGCTCTTGTCAACAATTTAATATTTATTTATAATTTTAAGAAGTTGATTAAAGAACCTGGAACTTATTCCTTGTTCAATCCCATTAAAACTTGATGAGAACTTTGCTTCTTTGTTGTTTCATCCTCAAGCCACGCTCAATGGCCCTTTGGGAAAAGTGTCCCTTGTTTGGCCAAGGGGAAATCCAGGCACTGCCCTTCCACTACCATCTGGGACGTGCCCGGGGGACACCAGCCGCTGTGTTCTGGGGTGGCTGTTACCCAGGTCTGGATTAGCAGCATCTCCTGTCACTCCATGGCAGAGGATCAGAGCAGACAGACCTCTTTGATGGAAGGGTGAATTGCCTGCTACTTCTCACTACGGATTAATGGGGAACAAAATCTTTTGTTACCAGGCTGCCTTTGCTATCAAGAGCAGAGTCAGATAAGGAAAAAACCAACCATTTCTGTAACTGTTTTATGTCGAATATGTCCACTTTGGCTTTATAGTCTCACACGGTAATAACTCACTGCCACACCTTATCGACCCTAATCAGCATCGGACAGAGCCACACACAGCAAACGCCGAGCGCAGCAAGAAAGCGTGCCAGACTTTGTAAGAGGAAAAAGAGTTTTCTCTTTCAGAAGCCCAGGGAAAACAAAACCATACCAGCCCCCAAATCTAGGGAGAGCATAAAAAAAGCTCTTGGAGATAACTTCACATCCCCCTCAAAATCACAGCAGCTGGCTTTCAGCTGATGCTCGGCCACGCTGGCAGGGTGGGAGCACTCACGGTGGACGGGGGAGAGCAGGGCACCGCGGGATGCAGCTCCATCGCACCCACTAGCCAAGGGAAGCAGCGCATTTCACTCCCCTTTGATGCTTTATCTTCCGTAGTCACTCGCAGAAAAGCTACAAAAAAATGTGGGGAACAGAGAAATACAAAGGCGAGTCACGGGCATATTTCGCTGCAAGGATCTTCTCCCTGTGGGAACCTCCAGCGCTGGTTCCTGCTAATACATGACTTCAGCGACTATAGATAGTGGAAGTTTTCTGTGCTTTACTGCCTCAACAATGGGCTCGGGAACTCATACAACTTTTCATTTCCGTCCTTTTATTTGTAAATTACTTTCCTTTAAGAATACTGCTATTTAATAGATGGGTTATGATGTCAAACTCTTTAATAAGAGCTATGCTTTTTCCTCTGCAGTTTTGTTTTTATTCTAAACAAGATTTTTTTTTTCCTAAACAGATACAATTTTAAGGAAAAAAAAAAAAAAAAAGCCAAACATGACCAGAAAAGACCTTATTTGTTATGGAAAAATTATAACAAAGATTTTCTGTGGCTTTTTTTTCCTTTGCTCTTCCTGTTGTTGGTAATACAAGAATTTTTATTGTTCTTTGGTGGTAATCCTAGCTTTATGCTGAAAATCAGAAAGGATTTTTCCCTTCCTTTTTCTTCTCTGTTTTTGGTTTGGTTCTCTGGTTTGTAGCCTGAATGGAACTAAACCAAGCATTGAAAAAGCTTGCCACACACGGTCAGAAATGGCACTCCTCCGTCTGAGCCGGCCGGGCAGCGTGCACGCTGCTGCTGCTTCGCAAAACGTTAGTTCACGTCCAGCGACTAAGAGGGCATGAGGAGCATCTGTGCATATTCCGCGGTAAATGCTGATCCGGGTTATACAGCTGTAAGCACAGAGTAAAATCACAGCGTTTGGAAGCTTTAGGCCAGGTTCGCCCCACCTGAATGAGACCGTGAGCAATGAAGCGCACACAGCTATCTGGGAGATGCCACAAGGTACGGACACTAGGGATGGCTGAGATTTCTGCACTGACATTTTCCCCCGGATAGAAATAGCCTTTGTGGAAATCTATTTTGGGGGATTAGGCTGTATTTCATTCTATTTTTTTTTCCTTTTCCTTCCCTCCTGGTGATGATGGAAATCAACAAATGGTTGGAATTTTTGTTTCTACAAAACTGGAAAATTAAATTTTATTTTTAATATGGAAAATACCAGCAGCTGAAACATTATAATTTCGACACTAATTTAACTGATACGCTGCCCAAGTAAAATCATGTGCTAATCACGATAACCTTTGTTTTCTTTCTCCCGTATAAGCTGCTCTGCCAAAATTTATGTGAAAAGTCTAAGCTTGGATCCTTGCCTCCTTTAAAAAAAAAATAAAAAAAAATCCCATCCTTAATTAATAAAAACATTACACAAAGACAAACCAACAGCAAAACAAAGAGAGGCAAAACAAGAAAAGGCACTCCTCTCTCCCTCCTGTTAAGAATTACAATATTCCAGTGGCAGCACGGGAGAGTGGAGACTTGTGCTCAGTAACGGCGGTGGGACGTGACCGCGCTGTGCCCGTGCTGCCTTCTCCTGCCGGTACAGGGCTGCTCCGGCCCATGCCGTGGAGATCCCCGAGAGCACTGCCATGCAGCACAAGCTCCTACACGGTGCCCAAAGGCCTCCCTGCTCAGTCCGTCTAGGAGCTCAGAATATGAACCGAGCACCGTGAGGGAGATGGACCGGAGCACGGAACAGCGCTTTTCCGCTTGCCTTTACCCTTACACGATAACGCCGAGAGGAAACAATTACAAAGAACGTCTCTTTTATTATAACTGAGTCTATAGCTTTGCAGCTCTGGCAAGACTGGGAGAGACATCAGGCTAATAAAACAGCCTTAAATATCAGTTTTGAAAGTTAGTTCATTTGGAGCCATGCTTTTTTGCCAGAAAAGGAACTTTTTTGCTGCAAATGTTTGTCGATTTTTCAGACGAGTGGAATAACACAGCAGTCCCAAAAAGTCTTCTGGAAGTTATCAATATCCAATTTGCCACTTGAGCCTTCTCATTCACCCTGCAAATGAGCTATGCAAATATATCCTTTGTGGTGGGAGAACGGCAGAGCCGAATGCACTGTCTGAGCTCTCTGGGAAACGGGGCAGAAAGGCTCAGCCTCTGATGTTTCTCCCCTCCTGCCCCCTTCCCAAGGAAAAACAGACCTTGGAAATCACACAGGCTTTGCTGCCTGTTGCAACCAACAACAGCACTGAAAGTAGTGCAAATAATGTTTCCATTGCTCACTATTTCAGATTGAGAGCATATTTTTCTTGGAGCATTCTTAACCTTTGGGATCTTTTCATGTTCTTTAGCCATTGTGTTTGCTTCTTCCTTGTTTTCTTACAGGGAAAGCTGAAATGACTTACAATTAAAATCTTTTTTTAACAGCTTTCTCCTGTTGCTTTGGCAAAACAAATTTTGAACAGTTGGTACGATATAGTGCCGTTTACTCCCTCCTCAAATAGTTTTCCCCTTCTACCAAGAAATCCTGCTCAGTTTGGATCTGGTCGTTTGCTTGTGTAAGGAGGGATACCTCTAGAGTCTTAAACAAAACTGGAGAGATCTGCACCAGCTGAAAATTTTCATTAAGTCAAGGGACAAATTTATTTATGCTGGGACAGATTCTTTCAGTGCTACTTGTTTGTTTGTTTCTAAACTTTGCAGGATCAACTCCTGATTCATGGTGGTACAACTGAGCACAGAATCTGGTTAACTAATTGAAGGTGCTAATGACCAGCCAGGCTATAACTGGAGGTCAGCAAGAGCCACGACTTACTAATGTGATCCACACTGTAAAATGTGTGAGGATATGGAATTTAGGAGTCTGGTTTTACCCATCCAGGTCACAGAACATGACAATGACAATCTCACGTGAAGGCAGGAGCGCTTCACTGTCATCTCAGTTCACTGCCATACGCACAGGTCACCTGCAAGCTTTGGAGGTTTTCCAGTCCAAAGCTTGGACTCATTACCCACCTCAACTTACAGCCCAGCCTAAGCATGACCCCGTTGCGAAGTCAGCGCTAAGAACACGTCCTCAGCAGCGCCATCTGCTATGACCCACTCTCACCCAAAGACTTCATTTCTATGGTGCTTGATTATTTTCCTCAATGAGTACGTTTTCTCTGAAGATAGACCCATAAATCACACCAGCTGAAACCCAGGCAAGCATATGACACATAAAGTATTTTTAAAGGTTAGTTGTTGTTCTTTTTAATGAAAGAAAAGCAAGAGGATGGGGTTGGACTTTTATGATGTGCAAAAGAGGTTGTAACCACAGAAAAATCTGCCTCCAAAAGCCAAATATTATTCATTTTGGTGGAATGCACTGTTAAAATAGCTCAGCCTTTCAGGAAGAAGCACACTTATGTAAACCATCTAGTTTACTTTCTTTTGAAGAGACAACCTAAAACAAAATCCTACCTGTATGTGCATGTGGTGTCTTCCTCATATATATGTACTTACACATGTCCACATGGTCAGCTGTGGTCTTCAGGAGACTCATACAGCACATTTAAGAGAAGAGGTAATCACAGAGGGAAGGCAAGGTCGTAAGCCATGACAACTTACTGGTGCCATTGATTAGGATCAATAAATCCCAGTGCTTTAACAGGAGCCAATAAGGCTCCACTCATGCACCTTGCCGCTCCACCACGTATTTCATTTAACATTTAAAAAGGGCACAACAAGGGCTGGAACATCAACACCCATCCTCTGTCAAAGCTTGAAAACACCTGCCATGAACAATATGTCCATCAGAACGGATGATCAAAATTCTGGCATATCTTCAACTTTTGAACAGTGTTTCTTTAATTGACACCCAAGTCTCTCAAGTTCCACATTAAAGTTCAACAGGTACAACACTGAAGAGCTTAGCACTGTGGGTATTTATATTGTGATTTTCAGCTTTCTTGGAACCCTTAAAGGGATTAAAGATACACTTGCCCACATTCACCTCAGCGATAAATTTATCTCACGTTGGTTCCATCTGGTTTTTGTTCCCTGGATATGCAGGACCTTTTCTTCTTTCATGTGGTCCCTATGTTCTTTCAGTACCAGCACACAGTTAACCCTTGTACATACCCACAAACAGCTCAGCTCCTGCAGCCTGATCCCCTGAGCACACTGATGCTGTTGTTTAATTCCATCCTGCTGCCTATGTCTCCTTCCCAGCCTCAGGATCTTCCAAACTCAACCCACCATCTGTTCCCCCAACCTATTCAATATCAGATTGAAGTTGGGTGACGCTTTACCTGGAACTAATTCTAATTTTCTATAATGCTGTTTAATAACTGCCTTGGCTGCAGTGGGGAGAACTGAGTGCAAGGGAAACAGTAAGAGGGTAATTGCGTTCAGATGCTCTAATTATTGTCCATAAAACCTATAGTACAGCAAACTGCGTGGGGCTCTCAGGTCTCTAAAGCGTACAGATTACCTTCAAACCAGACACTACTGGATCGTTGCTTCTTTTCCCTTTTAGTTCTCAACACTGCTCGGCATTCATTGGAAAATAGTGGCCAGTCCTTAAAAAGACTGTGGGGCAAGTCCTCATGCAAGCCAATCCCAAGCACGTGAAGCACAAGACATGCAGCAAAAGTCAGCGCCGATTTACCAAGGGCAAATTATGCCTGAACAACCCAATTGCCTCCTACGACTAAATAACTGGCTCTGTGGAAAAGGGCAGAGAGATCTAGAAAATGATTGTCTTTCTCGTCTTTATATAGAAATGTGCAATGCTGTTGAAAACCCATTTTCTCTCTGAACCAATTTTTATAGATAATATATAAACTTAAATTTGTATTTATTACACAGCTTGAATCCTACAAAATACTTCAGATACCTGAGCATGCTACTCCAAGGGGAGGTCTTTCTGGTCTTTCTTTCACCCAAACCTTCCTGCTGTCCTTCTCTCTTTTCTGGATTAAGGCCCAATTTCAGGACAGTTCCTCTGCAAACGCTTAAGATCCCCACAAGCAGATTATTAGTATAAAGATTATGAGCTTTCCTGGATAAAGATGCTCTCATGAATGACTTTGCTGCTGTTCTACCCTGCAGTCAGGCAGCTGGGAAACTGTGCTTTGAAAAGTCAGCAAGAGTAACACGCAGATTAAATATTCATGTTTCTATTTTTCATCCTTTGATTTTTGTCCCATGTAGCTGTAGGGGGAAAAAAAAAAAGACTGAAAATATGATTATTTAATTGAAAGTTTAATTTGAGAGAGTTCAAAAACATTTAAAATAGAGGACATACTAGTCAGAGTGATTTTTGTATACTTCATGTTGTTAATTTGCATACTTCAGCTTCTCTTCTCCCACCACTTTCTGTCCCCATCAATTAGATTTATTTTTTTTTTAATCCTGCTTAATTTTTGCTGGGAGTAGATGAAACGCTGTGGCTGCTTTTCTTGGCCTAAGGAAAAGTTATATGTGTGCAGTAAAACTACTCCCTGCTATTATCACCCTAGGAGTTATACACATAAAGCCCATTTTTATCCATGAAATAAAAGAGAATCGG
The DNA here is from genome assembly GCA_013400535.1 of Scopus umbretta. Taxonomy (NCBI): domain Eukaryota; kingdom Metazoa; phylum Chordata; class Aves; order Pelecaniformes; family Scopidae; genus Scopus; species Scopus umbretta. The sequence goes on along the minus strand of VZTL01037283.1, from coordinate 79,851 downwards.
AAATGCTTTTAAATTATTATAATTGGTGAAAAAGACTAAATTCAATAGGTGATTTTCTCCACTGTTTTAAGTGGAAGTAGAGCCTTTCTACCTCACTGGAAATATGTTGATTTATACCACTTAAGGATTTCACCCACAGTAAGATGGGAAAAACATAACACACTCTACTTTTTTTTTTTTCCTGGGGGGGGTTGGGGGGGGGGAAAGAAGCCCTTCCTGACTGTGAAATCCTCTGAGTTTTAAAGGAGAAAGTGTGCGAAGAACATACGCGCACAAAGTTTAGGGTTTGATAAATGATAGAAAGGCAAAACAGAAGAGAAGGGAAATAACCCAACACAGGTGAGAGAGATTAGGTTACTTTTATGATTAACCTCCTGATTACATTACCCTGAAGTATACAGTCATACACAGCATTTTCAAGGGATTTTTCAAAACCAAAAAAAAACTGGTAAAACTGGCAATATTTAAGTGGCTACATTTAAGACGATTTCAGACGACCAAAACTCTCATTGAAAGAGTGTATTTCAAAGAGTCAGAGAAAAGTGCTAGTGAAAATGAGACTTGCCACCCTCCAAGGCAGTCAGTAGGAATGGGTCACTTGTACAATACAGTGGCACTAAGCCACCAGTCTGCTTTAATTAGAAGTAGCCACATCACAGGGTACTTAAGTACTAGAAATGGGGCTCTTTTTCAGTTTTCTGTGGGATCTATAAGACATGTAATCAATTATTGAGTCTTCATTGTTGTATGCGCAAGAACATGCTCATCTTCCTCATCTGAAATTAATGCTAGAAGCAGAAAGACACAGATCCTCACAACGTCCCAGGTTTCTGTACTGGTTGCTGAAAAGGAGAACCTTTACAAGAGATCAGTTGTTTCACATTTTGGCTTGTGCAGCACCCTCTCGTCCAGTAGACAGTGGGACGTTAGCAGTTTGATGACGAGGGAAAAAGGGCTTTGATAAACACCAAACCCCATCATTATCTCATTTTGGTGCACTCTACATTTTTTCCTAAACAAATTCCATGGAAAACTCATGTAGGAAACCATAACTTGCTACAAATGAGAACCCACAGATTTAATTTTTTTTCTTCTCTTAATATGCGAATGTAGGGATAAAATTACTTGAGAAATACATGGCATGGAAAAGAACAGAGGGATAAAAGAAAAAAATTACCCCAAATCTACCAATGTCTAAACCAATTTTTCTGGGGAAAAAAGGTCCTATCTTAAAGCTCTCCTGTGCCACAATGCCTAGCAAAGATACTTGAAACGGATGTGCTGAAACCACTGTTCATACCAGTGAGCAATTATTTATCATTACTTCTTTCCATTCGTTTATCTGGGCCCAGTGATGATGTTTCTTTAAACTGAACATATTTGATGATCGTTAAGATATTAATATACCGGCAACTTGGAAACCATGCCAGTATGATAACTAAAGGAATCATTAAGCTGATCTTTAAAACTCCCAACCAAAACACTAAACCTGAAGTTTAATCAGTATTATTCATATCAAGTTCAGCTCGGGACCTAGAAATGCCTGAAGGTCAACTTAAAAGCTTTACCATTACTATAATGCTTGTGTCAGTATATTTTATAGTGTTACTTGAGAGTGACTCAAGCTTACTCTTATATCAATAAGTCAGTTCTCTTGTTGATGTGTACCGATTCCCTGCTCTGGTGAACTGTTCACCTCCAGTATTAGCCAAGTGTAATAGCATGGTGTTTGATACTGTGGAAACACGCACAAATTACAACCCAACAACCACCACGATGCTGGCCTTACTTCTGTGGAGGCTAACAAATTTCTTCTTAAGAAAATCAATGCTTTGTCATTTTTTTGGTCTACTGTTGTACAGGATGTCTATCTAGTTGGAAATTGCTCTATGGAAATCATTAGAAAATGCCAATTTTCCATGTTATAATTTCCTGATAGACGTTTTGCTGAAATGTGTCTGAAGTTCAGATGACAAACACGGGTAGCAAAAAAAGATATCCACTCCAAAGCTAGCTAATCACTGGGCCATCTCTTGGCATTCACAAATGCCACATTTAGGCTTTTGCCATGGTCTACCCAGTTCCCATCAAGGTATTGGGGATTCTAGGTAGAGCTGAGCTTAGGCTCCTTTTGGAGCTCTCCCAAGGTGCATGCTTACTCCTTGGCTTGATCCTTACCACCTATCTCTCATTGACGTGGATTAAAAAAGCACCACTAAGTTCCCCCTATTGCAGAGGAGCAGCAAAGGTTTCAGAGATGTGGGATGCTCATTTGATATGTCATGGCCCTTTCCATCCCAGCGACTCCTGTGGCCTTCCGTCAGCTGAAAGCTGTATTAAAAAACAGGCCCACAGAAGTCACAGTAACTGGTTATCACTAAAAGCAGCTAAGCAGGAAAAGCACTTGCAAACATGCAGGGGAGCAAGAAGGCCATTATGAAGCTATTTGGAAAGACTTCCCCTTGTGTCAAATAATAGCCTGGTTTATTGAAACATTTATTAATCATGACTTAATGACTGCCCAGCTCCTCTAGCTTCTTTTATATTTACAGTGCATGCTTCTTGTTATCCCACCTTCTTAGGTCAGTACTACTCAAATTAGTGTTGCTGGCATTTGCTGAGCCTGGAGTTCTGCACCAAGGTGTCCACAAGATGACAGGGGTAGTGATATTCTTTTGTGGCTCTTGTCTTCACCTCCCCATTTAAAACCACTCACACAGGGTTTTAGATGTTACTTCAGCCCTACCACAAAATGGCAAATCTTTGGAAACAGGAGTGCACACTGGCTGTATGCAGAAAGTCAGTTGTCAATGGGGCACCTGGATATACAGTATAGTTTCCTGTGGGCCCACTAACATGTGGTGTTGTGAGTTGCAAATGACTTCCTCTCCTCACTTCATATATGAATTCTTGATACAGTGTCAGAAATAAAACAGCTTTAACTGATTTAATTCTTTGTTGTGGCTAAAGAGTCACTTCAGGAATGGCAACGAGGAAAACCCCACTCCCTAATGTAATGTAAATCCATGTCTATAAGCAGGGTCTAGCATTTTCGGAGTCCACACACAGTCTCCTTACTGAAGTCCATACCAGAAATCAGGGTTGATACGGTCGTCATAAAAGCTCTGGTGCTTCAAGAACCACAGCAGCTCCAGGCTCCTTCTCCAACACTGTTCCTCATGAATTCTGAACTGTGCACAAGCTGCGATTTGCCATGCAGAGGACAAGCAGGGACTGTCTCAGTTGTCATCAAACATTGAAATCACATGGCGTCATCTCTGTTGCAATCATGAATCTTTTTGGCAAGCGTTCTCCTTCAGCTCTGCCATCTTCATGCAACAGAGAGGCGAACTGAAACATGTTTCATCTGCTATTTAATACTCACTTAAAGAAAAAGGACTTTTCTGTAGAACTGGTTTTGTCTAAACTATTTTTGGTGAGCAATCAGGTTTTTAACTTTTTTCTTGTTGATGTAAAAGCAAGTGTCTGTCTCACTGAAAAATTGGGAATTTTTATTGGAGACTTTGGGCAAAAGGCAAAAATATTTTGGCCTCAAACCAAAAACTTTAAGCTTAAAATGGCAAACCTCTCATTTTCAGCCAAACAATGAAAATGTTGGTTTTGGCTGGACATTTTTGGTTTTTCAACAGAAGTAATCTTTTTCTCGGTCAAAAATTTTCCATGAGGTGAGGAATAAACATTATGTGTAAAAGCCTGGTGTAACTGGAAGGAAGGAGTAAAGAGAGATAAGGGATAAAAACAGTTTATCACAACCATCATGAAACTACTGTCACCAAGGTCTGTTAGGAGCCACTGTACCAATCCGGTAAGGAAACCCTGAAACCTATAGCCTGGTATATTTATAGCATGATTCATGGTCACTGAATGTTCTATAAACAAATTTATGGAACCTTTTTTTCTCTCGGTTGTTTCCTTTTTTAGAAAATTATCACCAGGAAAAGCACTTGCAGACTCATTCTACCTGGACAGATATTTCATAGCTCTCCTGATAATCTCAGTTGCTACACAGGCAATGAAAAGTCCCGGGCACTTGCAGTCCACATTTTAATTCATGAGAATCAGGAGTCCCAGCAGGCAGAGGAGATGCCTTGCTACCTCTGTCCCAGCGGCCATCCAGAGTCTGCAGGGAGAAGGGAGCGTGTTTAGAGATGGCAGAGCCATTTCAGACCAAGGTGTGAGCCGTTCAAGCACCAAACACGATGCGCACAGATTGTCCCGCATGACGCTTAACTACTGTGTGGGCTCTGTGAATCAGTTACTCCTGCAGCGTAAATCGCATCCACTTCCATCGTCGCGATGTGGCGTGTTTCGATAGGGAGTGAACTGAGCAATCACTGCAAAAGGGATAAGATGGAAAAAGCCGGAGGGTGGGAGGATATGGATCCTCCAGGTTAGCAAAGGGAAAAGGAACTGGCCTGTAGTGAAGCTCTCCCTGACAGTTCATACCTGGTTTATTTAATTACTTTTCCATTTTCTGCATAATACCTGGCTCTGAAGAGCCTGTTTCAGCACAGCACAGCATGAGTGCTGGGCTAAAGAGTAAGCTGAGCAAGCGAAGCCAAGAGAAGAGCATTCCCCTGAGTTACTAGGGCATATCCTGGTGTTTTCCTTTTCTTTTTCCATATCTTCAGGAAATACTCGGTCATTCTTGAAAGAACTGCTGCCTGCATCATACATGTAAGTCTGACTACTTGGGAGGACAAAGGCGAATCAAACTGCCGAGAACTGATGCGTTCACCTCCTAGTTTTTGTGCAGAATCCATGATCAGAGACAATTTTTTAATCACTGTTATGTTGTTTCCCAACCAGTTCATAAAGCGGCTTTCAGGACATGACGCAAAACAGCAGTTTAAAGCCAAAGATATTTCTAGTTAATCTAAAAGATTAAGCACCTCACAGCCACTGGAGAGTGTTCCTTGGAACTACAGTATTATGGCCCTGAATAAATCTGGGTTTATAATCCTGCTTAGTCTACACTGATCTGGATAAACAGAGAGCCATCGTTTGAGAATGAAGCTCAGAAAAGCATGATTTAGGCAAAGGGAGGAAAATAGGAGCACATGTTTTCAACAGGGACAGGAAGGTGGCATAGGATGTTAAATCGTGTTAGGGACAAAGCATAATCCCCATTTGCCCTTTACAATGACGCTTCACACAGAGTCACCCTACCGTTAAAGTCCCTGCAGAGAGAAACAGCCCGTCATCCCCGGGAGGAAGGCTGTGTAGGATGAGGATGATGAGCAGGGGAAGTTCAGACCGCTGTGCTGGAAGTGCTCGTGCCCGCAGCCAGCCCGGGTACAGCTGCCACCCCCAGGGACCCTGCGGGGACGTCTCACTTGGAGACGCAGCATGGGTCTTGAATGTGCACGAATGCTGCTGAGCTCAAGGAGCCTGTCGGACAGCCAAGGCATGCGCTTCTGAGGGGAAAAATAAATGATACTTATCAACCCTCCTCACCTTGGAGAAAGAACCAAGAACACAAGTAAACATGTGCACGAACCAGTTGATTACAAGGAATCCCAGTTTACCTACCAGAACGGAAACATGGGTACATTTATTTCTAGCAGAAATTTGTCATGGGAACTCTGCTACTAACCCAATGCACCGCCCCTGCTGCGCTGATAGCAGCCTTTAGCAACCAACAGCAGCGACCGCTTTGCTGGGTAGCGGTATTTGTCCTCCTTTGCCTTGCTAGCTTGTCCTTCACTGGAGTGGAGAAGAGAAGGAGCACATTGTGTAGGCACAACCATGACATGATGTTGCGGAGGTGGCACTACCTAACGGATAGAGCACTGGTCGTGGAGGCAAGGATGTAGATAATTTTTTTTTGGCCAGTGGATGCAGCTGAGGCAGTTGTTTTCCCCTTTTTCATGATAATTTCTGAGACATGTAGTGATGAAAGGCTGAAGTGTTGTCTATATTCTGCACCCTCTATTCTACAAATGTTTCACTTCAGTAAAGTTTTTAGATTCAGCTGCAACCAGTTCAAGTTTAAAGTGCATGAGATCATTCATTACATCATCAGCTTACCTATAGGGTTACTCAAGCACTGATCAGATGACTGAAGAACTGGAAATATTTGTCGCAACCAAGGATCTTAGGAAATACTGTTTTAGCACTTGTACAGGGAACACTTGCCTGTACAAATATTTGTGAATAGTGTAAAATAAGTTAGAAAGGACTACATCTTTGAACCCAGTATTTCCTGTATTTCTGAAGGGAAATGAATATTGCTTGTATTTCTGAAGATGTGCGGCTAAAACATAAGTTACTAACTTAATACACAAACTACTGGGCAAAATCCCCTTGTCTATGTTTTGCAGATCATCAGATCAGCGGGTCACAATGGCTTTATATTCTGAAGAAGCTGTGAACAAACAAGTTGGGCACTGGATCTGCATTTGCAAACAAACATTTTGCAGTTATCCCACAAAGAAAAATGAATTTGAATTACAGATCTTTCTAGTATATAGCCTTTGTCTATTCTGAATTGATGCAAAACTTCTGGCAGTGAAGGCAGAGAGGCTGGAAGCTCTGAATGTACAAAAGTTAGCTTCTACTCACCCTAAGCGATAATATTAAAATAAGTCTCCCACAAAATTAATGGCAGCAAAATTCAGAAACAAGAAAAGGAAGCTTTTAGAAAACAAAGCAACTCATGGAACTCATTACTATGAGACACGAATTACTACGTTATTATTATTACCTAGGCCTATGAGCTGCTCTGATGAATAAGGACTCTTCTATGCGTTGTACAAATAAAAGGATGAGAGATCATTGTCACCACAAATTTAGTGGATTAAGAAAATGATATGTGCATAATGAGTCTCTTTAAATAGAATATTGGCACAATTTTTTTAAGCTAGCTAGAAATCATCATATTACAGATGGCTTGAGCTGACCACTAAATTAATTTATACTTGAAAAAAAAAATCTCTTACACGCCTTAACTCTCCCTTACATGACTTTTTTTTAAGATGCTGGTAGGGTTGGCCATGAGAAACAGGAATTGTTCTATAGGAGCAGAACTCCCTGCTAGGCCCAGTGTTACAGTGGGAACTAGATTGGGGTACATCAGAAGGCAAGAGAAGAGCAAAGAATTCCAGTCTTGTGGGATTTCTGCTGGAAAGGAGCATGCTTAAAAGATAATAGCAAGGAACAAGTTTCCAGCTTTTCTAGGACCGCTTTCTATAATGAACATGTGTCAACTACAAGTATAAGATCATGCTGTTGTTTTGAAAAATGTGAGATTTAAATAAACAAAACACTATTTTTACCAGTACAGAATTTGGCTCCCTCTCCCAAAGGAAGAGGCCATTTTTCCACTTATGTTTAGCAGAAAAAAAAAAAAAAAAAAACAACAAAAAAAACCCCAAAAAACAACCTTAAAGGCTGGTAGATACTAAACCAAACAAAAGCAGAAGACCTGACTCCAAGCCAAAGTGAATGTCCTGAGGTCTATTTTCCTGTAAGGCCTTTGCATGCTGTCCTGACTCCGCTTCCGATGCCAATAACTTAACATAGGCAAGTGTTCCCCTTCCTTTGGCTCTTCCAAGTAAGATGCTGCCCAGCATGCAAAGGAGACATTTTCATGGTCACATGCTTCTGGAAATTAGTAGTGTCTTGGTGCTTTTGGCTGATTGCTGTATGTTTTGTGATTACCTGAGTATCTTTTGGCTCACAAAAACTACCATGGGAGCATGATAAGGAAGGAAAGATCCAATTCCAAACATGCTTGTCATTAAACAGAATCTTAGCTGTCACGGGAAACCTGGAGCCCATTTCTGCACTGATATCATCAGAGCTACACTTGCAGAAAACTTTGGGATGTAGTTTTCCTTTTACTCCCCTCACTAAAAAGTTTGTGTCAACTATAGAACAAGAAGTGTCAAATCAGCACTGAAGATCCCTCTTCTTTCTGCCCTGACACTCTTCTCTTTCCATTGCTTTAGAGGAAAGCTATGTCACCGTTGGTGTTAAAGGAGTGCGATCCAACTTAAGCAAAGGTTACACAAGCTAGTACAATTACTAGAGTCTCCATATTTTCCCAATAACGAATCTCGCTCTAATTCAGAAGATATGCCCTGCCTGGGAAACAATGCGAGGTTGAATGAGGACAGAGCAAAGAATGACATGTCATAAAAGCCTGATGTTCTTGAGTGCCAGCAGAACCGTTCCCTTCTGATGGGTGCTCTTGGGTAGCTAATTTGAGGCATTTGGAGCATTTGGTAGACAGCTGTTCTGCTCAGAGTGCAATGGCAAGCGTTTTCAAGCTAAAACCACAAGAATGAACCGATGATGCCATTTGGAAGCCATGTTCAGAGAACTTACCTCCTCTGACTACGTCGCTGGTTTTTAGGAACAGAAGGCAGCTTTTTACCCTCTCCCTTCCCTGCTGCTTTCCCTTTTGTACTTCTCTAAGCAACCAAATTTTGCCAGAGCTGCAGATACCAGAGGCGATGCAGGCTGGCTCTGAAGGAAGATGGGAAGCAGAGCAGCTTCAGCCATCTTGGGTGGTGCCAGTGGTGGGACAGATGGAGGAAAAAGAGGTGCTGTTCTGTGAGCATCTCCTTCTCCTGAACTGAGAATCTGAACATAGGAGCAGTTAAAAAAGGATCTTTTCTTTCTTCCCTAAGGCTCATGCAGCATACTTTGTTGGCATGTTATATTGCCAGGCACTGGCTTCAGTGAGAACTGTCTAACAGAAGAGGATAGGAATCAGCAAAGCAAAGGTTTTCCCAAGGTCAATTGCTCCTGTTAACTGTTAACCTGTTGACTGTTAACTGTTTACTAATCTTCTGCTGATAGTGGATGCAAATCTACCTGAACTGCCACACAAAGACATTTATTAAGTTAATGAAGATCAAGATTAGTATAAGAGATGGAAGGAGAGGATCTTTTGTTCAAGGGGTAACTAATGAGTCAGGAATGAGGCTCCTTGGGATCAGTCTTTAAACTAATCTGATTTTAAAATTTTCATCAACGATCTTGGGCATGTTAAAAAATTGGGGCTGAAACGTGGATGCTGGAGGAGGGAAATACCAAAAGGGAAGAACCAAGCAGTTCCAAGGGTCTGAGTAATGGCAGTGAGATGGAAATTTAGCTACACATAGTGTCAAAGCATAAATGGCAATAACAAGAATTTTTGCTACATATTCAGAATATAACACATTAAAAAAGGGAAAAGAGGAAGATGTGGTTATGAACAGAGGCAAAAGATGAAACCAGCCCTAGAATATATCAGTGGAGATATTCACAGACAGGAAATTATTACTGCTGCAGTATTGTAGATCACTTTTTTTAAACTGGAAGGCTATGTCTTTTTTAAATTAAAAAACCATAATAATTTCTTCAATATTCTGCACGTTTCTCTTTATTTGGTGGAATGGAGAATCAAACATGAAATTTGCACCAAAAAGGGGATGCACCATTAGTTCATTAACTAACTATGGAAACCTCTGAAATGCTCATTGAAAACACTCCCAGGCAGGAGAGCATGGCCACACAGACCACATGTAACAGGAGCACTAGCCTTCTTCCTCCATCCCTCCCAAACTGTGCGCGCATTCAGTGCCCGTTATTCTCCTTAATTGTCTCTGAAAGCGTGCACATCCAACCTCAGTATGATTATTATGTTTCGTTATGCTGTCAATGTTTCCGTCCATTCCTGCACTTGAGACTGAATCCAAATTAAAGGGATGTTTAGCATGTGCATGCTGTGCATAGCACACTCGCTTGCCTATTTTTCACTTCCTTTTCACATCATTCTTATAGGCCTTTAAGGACTTATCTGTATTCCCCCGGTGTTATTTACGGTTCTGACATCATCCCTCAAGGTGAACAGTACTTTGCTGTAGAGTATTTACTCTTTTATAGTAAATCTGCCTGCTGCTTTCTATAAAAACAGGAAAACAGCTGCAACTTTTATAGGTGAGAATGAAGGTTTCTCCCTCTTCTTAACATCCATTTCGTCATGGGGAAGTTAAAAGTGATCTTGGGAGGAGAAACACAAAGCATGAGTGTGGTCTTTCATGATTGAATTTTATCTGTATTCCTTCAGCTGACGTTAAACAAAATGCATAAAGCCACACCAGATGTTTTTATTATCATTCATTGCTTACATGAATGCAATATGGGCCGGCACGATACAGAATACAACAGAAAAAAAGTGGCCTTGGCTCATGGGACCAGATCTTTCTTTACAAACATCTTGTTAAACAGTGAAGTGTATGCACAATGTCTTTGGACTAATCAGTGTTGAGTGAAACAAAATCTATAAAGAAATACAGTCAAATGAAGAACTAGGCAAGTGGCTGCTATCTTCTGAAGTCCAGGAAGACCTGTCAACATCAGTCAATAATGATATGAAATTCTCTAAAGAGCTTTAAATTGCATTCACCTTGGCCCAAACATAGGGACCGATATTTCAAGTGCAAACCAGGTACCTAACAGGTTCTCATTTTGGAAGGACACTTTTGGCTTCCTGCGAGTTATCTTGCTCTAACATGCATGAGAGAGACTGAAGCATTTTGTGCCAACTCCCACCATGCTGAAGCAGCACACAGCAACTTCATGTTCTCTACAGGCAGCTGCTGAGAGGTTAAAACTGAAATGGTATGGCAGGAAAGAAATCCAGACTCAGGGATCTGGAGAGATGAACTGGAAGTGCAAGAGCAATGAGTAAAAAACTTCATTAAAAGATATGAACAAATCACAGGCATTGAGCGTAGCTTTACTACAGAGGCAGAGGAGGGTCAGGAGCCTTAATACCTCTCTACTTGCCACTCCAAGAGCCCACTTGGTAGAAAGAGCTTGCAAATACCATGTAAAGAGTAACTCTGGAGTGGTTTCTAGCACCTGCAGCTAATTAGAAACAAAACAAAGTTTAATTATTCTTAGGGTGGGGTTTTTTCCCTCCTTTGTAACTGCAATTTTAAAAGAAGTTGCTTACATTATTTGCACTTGCATCTGATCTGAACAAAGTGATATCATGTAGCACATAACACGTCTTTCACTCCAACTGCCTCCAGCCCTTCATGCTCTATACGCAATGAAGCTTTCTGAACAGCTGGAAAGATCTTCTGAATGGCTGGGTGGGTCGGATGGAAATTTTGGAATATTATCACCTCTGGGATATGTCTCTGTATTGGCATTTTAGGTGGTGGATTCTTATGAATGAAACCCCTCTGCTCATCAGTGGGAGGACTTCATGTGCCTATCCATTCAGGTAACTTTGTATACCAAAAGTTTACACACTCAGAGCAACACGGAGGAAATCTAGGGCCAAACCAAGAATCAGCACTGTTTTGATGCAAAATACCTCCTTGCTTAAAGCTTATGTGTTCCTAAACAAAGCACTGAAACCACATTATCTTTACCTGTAGCTTGCAATCTGTGCAGGTGCTTCTCCCTCCTTGAAATTGATGCAAAACCCCTCAATTCTTGTCCCAAATGCTGGGTATGGTGTCTGCCACATCACACATAGCTCTACACGTTATCTTGCAGGCCTCTAACGTTTAGGCCGCTGAGTCTTTCTGACTCATTTTCTCCTCTTAACATAGATAATACAGAACATTACAGCTAAACCAGAGCAGTGCTGAACTCCTCCAGGCTTCAACAGCAACTAGAGGCTTTATTTTGCTAATTGAGTGGTCAAACATTATTTCTGGATCTTCAGGTAGCTTATCCTGAGCATTCTCCACCAGGCCAATGGAAACGTGTGAGCACCAATCTGTTTAAATAAAGACAACTCGTGGAAAACTTTCCTAAGGACAATGCTGCCTCTCTTGATCAGTGCCTCTTGCTGATGTGTGCAGCCTGGATACTGCCACCGCAGCTTCCTAAGAACTTTAGAATTTGCTCTCTCCTTTTTTCCACTGTCAACTGGCCAAATATTTCAAACGTTTTCCTTTAACAAATGTGTCCTTGTGGGGGAAAGTCCATTAGTAGCAGAGTAGTTGCATCTTGTCAGGACCAGACTTTAATGGCTGTTTGAATTTTAACTATTACTTGTTAACTGTTCCTGTTCAGGCCAACTAAGACCATAATAAAAGCCATTAAATACCAAGTGTAGGCCTCAGTGTAGCTGCAGGGTATAACACTGAGTATGACCTGAATTTATCCACTGCAAAGCAAAGACTTTGACCCTCACAGACTTTCTGAAGATGGAAACTTTTCTTTTTCCCCTAGAGAGGATTGCCTAGAAGAATAAAAATACTCTTCTTTGCCCCAGGGAAGGCCAAGCATAGCCTGAAGGTAACATGACACACTGTAATCCATTTTGCTATTTACAGGATGAATGAAGACACTGTAAAATATCTGGCACTGATTTGCTAAAATACATGGGACAATGCAACCCGGTGTTTGAATCGGTGGAAAAGTACACCATGCAGAAGGACAGGAAACACAAAGCTTTGCCCCACTGAAAGCAGGGGAACCGCCAGCGTTCCTGGATGAACAGGGCAGGTGAGTCAGACCAAACTCTGCATTTTTTCATCCTTTTCCTGCGATTACTACCCTCCGAGCACCAGAAAGCCCTCATGGCACATAAATCAACATTCTGATAATTGCTGCCCAGTGAAACAGTAGGGAACGGGCAGAGGAACAGACAGAAGCAATAGGAACAGAAGTGGTTACTCATGGCCAGATGAAGCCCTGACTGTGTAACATCAAAGAACACACCAGCAGAAGGCCTCCAGAACATCTTCCATGGGTGAAAGGAGATGGCTCCTGTTATCTCCTCAGTAAGGAGAGCACAGACCCTCCTCAACCACAGCCTTGTCCTGCTGTGATCTGAGACAGGAGGCTGGGATAAGATCATGCTGTCCATCTCCTGAGCCAGTGTCCGAGTGATGGCATTGCATCAAGGGAAAATATAACACAACCCCTCGAGAGATTTATCCTCTACATTCTTAATGGGTTTTCTGCAAAGACCTGGGGACAAAAATTAATACTGGCAGCATTTTCACTTACACAACAAATCTGTTTCTAAGCCATTTAAGGCGGTTAGAATGAACAAATCAAAACCTGTAAAAGCTAAAGACAGAAAAGTTAAAGAAAAGTTAAAGGTGTGAATCTTAATCTGAAGTTTCTGCATCTTTAAATACAGACATGAGGTAACAAATGCAAGTAAAATAGTCAGTGCAAGAAGGGAGAAAGGTAGGACAAAGGTTAAAATAATTCAAACTTTCTGGTTATTTACTTATGGCCCAATCAAAGTCTATTGAAGAAAACAGAAAGCCTCAGTGGGCTTTGGAATAGGCTGCTAAGACATTTGCACATCTTAAATGATCGCTGGATGTAACCAGTGCACTGAGACTGGAGCGCAGAATAGAGAATTAAAAATAAGCAACACATTAGCTCAAATGGGAGCGTAACGGAGATCTCACGAAGCAATTTTCCATGCAAAGCCCTTAACTCACAAAAACAACAACAAAAAAAGACCAGTCCAAAACAAAACCCAGCCCTCACAAGTGATGTTCAAAACAATGCTTGGCTAGAAAGATGAGCTTTACACCATGTTCCACATGTGAGCAAACTCCACAGCTGGAGACACTAATCTGAAAATGTTCACTGCATGAACCGATCACTGCAGGGATCAGGAAGAAATGTATTTCCCTGAAGAACAATAATGTATTGGCAAGGTGCACCACAGAAATGTTTCACCTTTTTGAACCAGCGAGTGTTGCTGGTGGCTGGATAAGCAGGCTTGACAGACCATGAGGTATCATCTGTCGAGGCAGTATCAATGCAATATGGAAGGTGGCCCAGGAAAAATGTTATTTAGCTGAAAGGGCTTTATACGTCATCCTGTAGAAATGGCTTACTGGGGCTTCACTAACGAGCAACCCAAAGCTGAGATTCTTGCTCACGATGTCTCGCTCACTATCCTAAGCAAGTCACAGCACACGCTTTGCATTTAAGGTGCTTAATTAAAAGCTAGCAGCGCATGGGGGATCCCTTCTCTGGATTAGCTTGCTTGTACAGAACTGGCTCTCCCTTTCACTAAAAGGCATAACGCTGTGTAATTTCACAGGGCTGAAAAGTCCACACCAACACAGGTTAAGACTTAAACTGCTTGCAGAGTGCTTGGATCATCACTGCGTTTGAGTGAAATGTGCTAGTTGTCGCTCAGGCCCGGGAAAACATTTAGAAAGCAGCTAATCACAGCTGTCCAGCAGTGGTTTTCACAGAATGATATTACAGTGCCTGAGTTACAAGACTAATTTGCTTCTAAATACGTTCTTTTTTTATTAGAATCAGCTCAAGGGTTTGCATGGTTTCAGTGACGTTTAATGGGGATTAATCTGAAGTGAAAATGTGTTTTCCATTTGCCTGAGAAAGACACAACAGGGAGCAGAGCCCTGGAGATTACTGAGAGCTTTGGGTGGTTCTGGGAGGCCAAAGGCCGAGTGACTTCAGATTTCAGTGGAGTGTAATAATCCCCTAGAAATGCACAGCCTGGTGTGCCTTATTGTGCAATTATGGGATGGAAATGGCAGCGCGTTTCGGAGCTGTGGATTATTCACCGTGTATCATTAACGCAGGTATGACATGATCGTTAAGCAGTCAGGCAGTACCAGCTGCATCTGGAGCTACCTACAGAACGATCTCCACTCCCATCTTCCCTGCTCCGTTCGGATGCAGCACCTCTTATTCCGTTTAACAAGAGACTAACTACAACAGAGTAGCAAATAATGCGGCCGGTAAAGCTTATCGCCTGATTCGTGGAAAATCAGTTAGCCATTTTGCCCAGCTCAGAATATTTATACAGTTAATTAACGGCACAAAGAATTGCTATTTCAGGGCTCAAAGAGGCAACACCAGGCATTGTTTTTCTATTCAGTGGTGTCTGTGACGTATGGTAGACTTAAATCTTTGTACTCATTAAATGACAGGGGAGGTTTAGATTGGATATTAGGAAAAATTTCTTTCCTGAAAGAGTGGTGAAGCATTGGAACAGACCTGCCCAGGGAGGTGGTGGAGTCCCCATCCCTGGAGGGGTTCAAAAAATGTGTGGATGTGGCATTTTGGGACATGGTTTAGTAGGCACGGTGGTGTTGGGTTGATGGTTGGACTGGATGATCTCAGAGGGCTTTTCCAACCTTAACGATTCAATGATTCTAAATGACTTGCCAACATAGGAACACACTGGCTTGTTTCATATTACTTATTTTATTATCACTTATATTTGGTTGCTAAAACAAGTATTTTCCTTGGCCAGAGCGTGTTGCTCTCTGTGTGTTGCTGGAGGTATACGAAGGACGCCTAGCAGCCCAGTGTTTCTGCCTGCAGCCATCCTGAATACCAGCTCCAGAGGTCAGCACCCTGAGTGACATCTCAAACATTTCAAATGTCATGGAGCCGTTACGGCATGGCAGACCTGAATCTTTCTGGGGAACCTTCCCACCATGACTGCATAACATCTCAATGTCCTGAAAGGTTTTGTATCTAGCAGGGATGCAGTATCCCTGTGATCCTTAATCGTCCCTTGGATTTTCGCATTTGGAGAGCCAGATTACTTTATCTGCTGTGAGAGGTATACAATAATATCATCTCTATTGATTTTTTCCTTCATCCCAACTATTTGCAAGCTGCATTTCTTGGGACAGATTTGAATGCTGTTAGTGACCTTGTGAAAACACCGTCTTCATTATTAAAACCAGGTCGTAAATACCCCTGGGCGCAATGAAATGCCTCACCTGCAATTCTTCGAATAGTTTCCACTGCTATTAATTCTTTTAGGTGTATGAGGCCTCACACATGTCTATTCACTAAATAGATATCATCTGGAGGTAGCTGAATATAACATTTTGGCATCAAATAGCCTGTATATAGAATGCCTAGAAGTATTATTTGTGGATTTATCAATGTACCATATTCCTGATTTCCTGAGATAGCTCATCTGGAGGGAGGAAACCCAGCTTCAAACAGGAAACTGAACTTTTCCAGAGTTCATTGGTGTTGGAGGTCAAGCTTTAGTTCAGCTCATTACAGAGACAGATGTTAAATTCAGATTAGGAGTTACATTTTGGGAAAGTTTAAGAGGTTTTGGGATCTGTGGTTTTGGCCTAACCCACTCTTTAATCAAAAATGACATCCCTGGGCAACAGTCTTCAGCTCTCTCATACCTCTCAGAAATATGCATTCAAGACGTACAGAAGCTATTTCAATCTCAATGAGGAAACTCAGGTCATGCTTATTCCCATAAAACAGTTGAATAATCTCCTCCAGTTCACATGAAAACTGTTTTCCCCACCCACATTTCATTTTTTGCCTCTGACTTTTACAACCTTGTGGGCGTGTTCTGTTTTGATAAGAAAACCAGTTTGATTATGACTGTCAAGTCAAACACATTTAGTTCCAAAGAAAAATTTAAATGAGGACTTTTCTAGCTTGTCAGCCATGACTTCTACTGAACTGGCGATGACTATAAATGATGTGTTATAAATATGCTCCTCTAAACAATATTTTGTTTTGGGTTGTTTTTAATTACTTTTATTAGAAACACAATGACTGAAGTGATGTTAAATTTAGAAAACGGCTTCTTCAAGTCTCTGCAAGAAATTCTTGCACGCCTATCCAGTGACATAAGAGTTGGGGTTTGTATCCTCCACTTAGAGGTCTGAAAAAGTCCTAATAGACCCTTGATGTGAAAGATGTGGGTATCAAGCTTGGCCTGTAGAAACACTTTGTCAGGTATCCCTGACAAACGTGACTTTATGTGGTCCCACCTACGGAAATTTTCAGGCCTGGGAAAGGTGCCTGAACTCCTTGCACGGAGAGCCAGGAATTCACTAGAGAGAAAGGCACCAAAAGGGGGACTGTTGCAGAAAGCCAGCCTGTGAGGAGGTGGTAGCGCTGCCTCAGTGCTCTGCTGTCCTCCAGCCAACTGCCAGTCAAAGGAAAGTTACTGGGCTGTGCTATATCCTTGTTTAAAATAAATAAAACCTTTAGACAACAGTCAATTTACAAGACCGTATTACAGTCACAGCTAAAAAAACAATTATCAGGCGGTATTATGTAAACAGCATTTATGAATACTTATAAAAATGAATTTAGCTACTACATGTTACCTTTTCAAAGCACGTAAATACAATTTGCTCTTTTTATATGTAGGCGAACACCACAGTTGGCCACAGTCATGTGAAACCTGGAACTGACCCCAGGCTTCAGGCCTGCTTTTTCAGTCTAACATTACTCTGTACAGAACAGGAATTTACTAATATGTAGCATTTTCCATCCACTACGCATGCCAAAGAATTAGAAAAAGAAGTTAAAAGAATGCAGGTGAAACAAAAAGGAAATATCTCAACAACTATTTGTAAAGAGATGAGAGTACTTAGTTCTTGGTAATATCGTACAAAAATAGTATCATCAGGTTGGACAGCATTCAGAAGTGATCAGCAATAATGAGTTTGAGCTGGAGATACTGATCCATAAAAGTAAAACGGTTGTATTAGCTTGCACGCCTTGTTTTACCAAATGTAACACCAGCATTGGAAAGGGATAGCTTACTGCGGAATATGAAACACAGCTACAACTAATGGGGTGAAGTCAAGGAAACTAATGCCCTAGATAGCAGGGAAAACTTTCTGAAACTGCATTTTCTCAGGCTGCAACAGTCTGCAAAGAGAAATGATAGAGGCCACATCTCTCAGAATATTTGAAACGAGCTTAACCAAAGCACCAGAAACTGCAGCACAGAGAACAGTCCTGGCTTGGCAGGGCAGCCGACAGGATTAGCAGAGAGGTCTTTCCTCGTGCTGCCGAGGGGCTGTTGTAGGGCTTCGGAGCTATTTTTGTCTTTTACGACAACTGTTTGATGAACAACTCTATTATTTCCCAGTTGTCAATGAATAAGAGGAAAGAGTTTCCTGCGGAGTAAAATCTTTCCTCCAAGGTGAAGAATCAATCGGAGACAAATACCAATGTCACATTCCAGCGCTTCACTCCTTATTGTGCTTGGCATGTCGCTTCCTCCGTCCTACACTGCAATTGCTCCATACCAGGGCAGAACCAGCCTGTTCTGTCTAATAAAATTTTATTGCGTTGCTTTTCAAAATAACAATTTCTATACTGGCACTTTGAAAGCCAGGAAGGCACACAGGCAAGAAAAAACATGCCTACAACTCATTAAGGCTACTAGAATAGTTGCATAAAAGGGTCGGATGATGTAGCACAGTTTGTCATTCCAGCTTCGTTCCACTAATTGTTCTTTTTTTTTTTTTTTTTTTTAGATGAAGAACTATCACCCCAAAATAGACTGTTTCCGTAAGAAAGCACAAAGATGAAATTGGGAATAGAAATCACTGAGTCTTATTATCTGTACAGTCACGCCAACATTTTTTTTCTTTCCCCAGTGACCTTCTCAAATTCCTTTTCTGTCAGTTGTGCTTTCTTAAATCCTGCTGGAAAGGAAGGGAAGGGATGAAGGGAAGCGGTCAAACCGCCATGTTCTCTGGCTTTACAAGAATGACAAGCTGACGGTATTCTGAGCTGTCAGTAATTCCTACACAGGTTCAGCCCCTGCAAAAACCACTCTGTCGCTGGTGGTGTGCCGTTTGCACTGCACCTCTTCACTCCTCGACTTCCAAAAGACAACTAAAGAAAAATCTATCAGAACCTGGGCAGGGGTTTGCCTCGCCTTAGGATGCTTGAGCTTCCCACAACGGCTCCCATCTCTGGTTATGGAAGCCAAAGGGTTTCTGAAGAGACCCGGTGGCCTCACATGGGTGCCCCAAAGAGCACACAGACTGGCAGCCCCTGCCTGGGCACCTGCCAGCGCAAGCTTGCCACCTTCTTTCATGTTCGTATTTCTCTACCGAGTAGACCCCGCCACGGGAAAAACCGAACTTTGAAGAACTCACAGCCTCCCGTTTTTGGCCCCTGCCTGAACTCTGCATCCTCCTGAACACGGGCGGGAGGCGACGGTGCGGCCCTCTCGCTAACGGAGGCGATGACGGCGCCCAGATGGCTCCCAGCTGCTACCTCAGGCCTTGCTTTGAAGCCCCGTCAGGCTGGCTGAGGGCTGCTCTGCCTCGCACACACCCTTTGCCTTCCCTCTTTCTGTGAACTCTTCCCCTGCCTTTCCCTCAGCGCTGCCAGAGCACCCCCAGCGCCCCGCCGCCGCCATCCCATGGCCCCCATCGAGGGGGTGTTCGGAGATGAGGAGGGGATAAGGAGCCTGCTGGGTGAGGAAGGCAAGCGTTAGGGGCACGGTGTGGGACGTGTATTGTCAAGGGAGAGAATAATGGGGTGTAAAATACGAAATAACCGGGTCCCTCCTGTGGTCCCAGAGGGGGATCCGCGGGGTCTGAGGCTTTCCTGAGGGACACCACAGTAGCCTGCATGGAAAAGCATCCACTGATAAAGCCTGTGCTCACGGGCAAGCTGTTCCAAGGCTTACTTAGCCTTAAGGGGTCTGGGTCCCTTTCAGAAAGCATTCACTGAGAACAATTACATTTCTCCATCTGGTGTTTTAGTTATTGTAGTTTTTTGTTTGACAGGGTTCCCATCACAGCAGGTTCTGGTGCAGCCCCCTCCAGAGCACCCAGATTTCCTTTCTCAACCCTGTGTTCCAGTTCAGATAACTGCCAGTTGAAGGGAGAGGAATACTGGCCCACAAACACAGAAGGGTATGTGCAAGCTCCCAGGAAACACTGGGACCTGCGGGAGGGTGGTACTGTGCATCAGAAGGGACTGCCATTTTATCCTAGAAATGCTGCAAAGCAAAGGAAGTGCTTATATTTTCCAGGCTTATTACTTCACTTACAAATAATTTTAAAACTGCTATGTCTTCTTTCTGATCTCTTCCCTTCCTCTCGCAGCCTTGAAAGTCCAAGGAGAGGTCTGTGTGTGAGAACTGGAGAAAATGTTTCTAAGATGGTTGCAAACGAACTGCAAGTGGACAAGTGTTTCTATGATGGTTGCAAAAAAAAAAAAAAAAAAGAGGTGTGAATCTCCATTTAATTTCCTCTGTTTGCAGCAAGATAAGTCCATCCTTTTCTTGTTACATCCCACAACCATGGAAATTGCAGTCTATAATTTCTTCTTCCGTCCTCCTGCTAGATAAGTAGGAAGGACCCTAACAAGTCCTTGGCTCTTGCACAGGTTGATGAGGCAGTCACCCACATAAAGTGAAGAGCAGGTCCAGCCTGTGTAAGTCGCTTTAGCAACCACCACCCCAGCAGGGCTTGAAAAAAAGGTGGGTCATTGCCAGGCACAGCCCATTACGCACACTGAAAGGCTGGTGCATAGTCAGTGCACACTGGTCCTCAAGGCACAAGCTCCTATTTAGGCCACGCATCTCCACAGCATCTGTACTTGCAGGTGGTGACAAACAAGCACCATCAGGCTGGTGGTATCGACTGCCTTTGTACCGTCTCATTCTGTGCACACTTTGTTTGCCTGCCTTATTCTGCTAACGCTGAAAAGAATTCAATTTTAAAAGGGAAAAAATGGAAAAGAAAAGCATAGTGCCATTGAGCCCTAAGAGTGCCATTGAGTCCCTAACTCATTCCCCAGCTGTTTGCTCCAAGGCACCGGGGAGTTATAAATAGCTGGAAGCAAGAGTGCAGAACAGTGGTGTATACATTTTGTAAATGGAGCTCTGAGCAATGTCCTTGTTTCAGGACCAATGAAGTCAATAATGGCCTAAAATCTACCTCCATGTGCAGGTTATTATAACACAGAATAATAATAAAAGTGTCCCTGGATTTTCACAGGTTCAAGCCATAAAGACGAGGGAAATTATATATTTAGTCTGCCTTCCAGTCACTTTTTGTAGCTTTTATTGTAACTTTTCTCAGAGAAGAGAAGGAAGGAGCAATGTTGGCCATCTCTGGGTAAAGACAAAAAAGGGGAGGGGGAAAAAGAGAGATGCCAAAGACTTGAGTCTAACTTCAGTTCTGTTGGCATCTTTCAGGTTTCACTGTGCTGCAGTCAGTGGCGATAATCATGTAAGCAAGTTGGTATCTGTTCCAGTGGCTTCCAATTATAGACAGCTTTGCAAATAAAGGAATCAGTGACAAACCCACTGTTGATTATCATGCATTATTTGCCAGTGCAAGCAATGTTTCTTCATTATTGCCAAGGAGAATTACTGTTAGTCATTCCATCAGAAAATTGGAAGCATGCACAATAGTTAGTAGTAAATGTTGGGTATATTATCGTCTAGGGAAAAAAAAAAAAAGTTCTAATGGGGTCTTTACGTAGTATGGGACCGGGTATGAGGATTTATGGATACATCTGCTGCTATTCCATTGAGGACTATCACAGTAGCAGTCTCCTGTAACCAAGATTTTTTTATGCATGAGTAAAAAATCAGTTAATTGAAATTTCCCTGGATTGGGAAATTTCCCTTGGATTGTATGTTGCTTGATTCTTTTTTTTTTTTTTTTTCTGAATAAAGCAGAATTATACTGATTGAAGTCCTTTGTTGTCTCTGCACTCCAGTTTGCTATCCATACAACGGGACTAAGTATTCTTACTACCGGATGGAATACATGGAGTTGTGGGACTGTAAGGTATTTTGTTAATCAAGAGCTAAATCCCTCCGAGGGAACAGATATTTTTTGAACCTACCTTGAAGTAGATGAGAGATGACATCTTCCATCTGATGGATGACAGATGCTCTGCCATTGGTGCAGCTAACCCCATCACTGCCACTGACAAGTGTATTTGACCAGAAGCAGCTGTAAGATGGTCATGGAACTGTTTGAACAGTCGGAGTAATATCTGCAGCAGGGTACTGCCTTCACTCCTGCTGGCTTCTAAGGAACTTTTGACTGGTTACCTGAAGGTGCAGACAATGCCAGTGGCAACTGAAGTAAAGAAGATAGTAAGTGGAAAAAGAAGGACCATCTGAACAAATCAAGGCTAAAAAGAAACGCAGCATGCTACAATCATCAGGCAGGGCAAACGGTGATTGGTTCAACGCAGGAAGAGCCGAGGCAGAAAAGACCGTACATATGCGGCTGCTCCAGTTCCAAGTGGTGTGCTTTGCACATGCTGCTGGAGCTCCAGCTTGTGTGACGGGAACATTCATCTGCAGGCAAAGGGGATGTTGTGTTATCTACTCCAAGATGATCTTGTGTTCATTTTTATCTTGCGTGTGTTGTCATCTCCTGCTTTGTAGTGCTCCAGACTTGTCTTTGCTACAAGCGTGAGGCTGCACTCAGCAGTGTGTGGCAATTAAGCCCTTTGAGGGTCATGCATATTTTAATTATTACTTGTTTTAATTGTCAAAAGCTTGCCCACATGAGATGCAGTCTTGCATTCCATGTGGGACTGAAATAAGGGTCAACACATTCCTTCGGAACCCCAAATATTAAACAGACATTAATTTGTTTTGAGCTTTGCACATTTTAGATGAGCATAAATCAAGATGTATAATGGTGAAAAAATTTCCTCCATATGTTGGAAGGTTGAACTGAGACACTAGCTCTGAGTGACAAAAAGTGGTGGCTGCAACAGCAAATGATTAAATGATTTGTTTAGCATTTATGTAATGTACGAATGCACCTTGTCTGTGTTAAAGGAAAGTAATGATTGGTTTTCCACCAGCAAGGGCTGTGAATTTTAGCTGTATTCCCTTTTGGGATTCCGAAGCTCTCAGGTTCCGGCTTACACAACAGCCGAGCCTAAACGCAGACCAGTTTTTCATCCATGAAATGGAAGTTAAATAACGCTTGACCGAAGTAGACAAAACAAGAAGATACGTAGACTAACTGGAAACATCAAGATTTGAAAATTACCTGATAGGAAAAGGGAGGGGAGGTGGATCAAAGACGTCCCAGGGAATGAAAAATTCCTTCACAGTGCTTCCTGTTCTCTCTGTTATGCTAACCAAGGTAGGATTAGGTTTCAGCTGCCAAAAGAAATAACATTTGTAGATTGTTTTGGTCTGGGGAAGTGGGATAGAAAGATTTAAGACAGCTTTTTCCAAACTATTTGCTCTTTGTCAAGCAGTCAAGTCTAGTTATTGTTATTAATTTGTATTACAGAACTACCAAACTGAAACTGGATTTCCATTGTATTAGGTGCTGTACAAATATCCAGTCAGAGACTAGTCTTACCTCAAAGAGCCCGTAGTCTAAATAGCCCAGACAGACAAAGGGCATTTTGCCCTAAGTTGTACAGCTGCTCAGCGGTTGAGCTAGGAATTGTACTCATCTCTCCTGAGTCATAGCCTAGTGCCTCAGCTACTGGCATACAGCTCTGGAGGACAGAGCTGTCGTTAAAAGAAACAAGCCGGCCTTCTTGTAGCCAAACACAAGATAAGGTGAGACTGGTTCAGCAAAAGCAGGATTAACGTGAGTTAGCGCAACTGACTCCTGTCAATGGCTGGCTGTGTGAGATGGAGAAACCTCATGCCACCTTGCACCAACTCATTTCCCTGTTTACTCCTTAGGGTTTGCTGTTGGTTTGGTTTCGTAACAGGTTCATTTCATACAGAAGGTTCAGAAATGGACAGGGTCTCTGCGCAGGGATTGCATTCTGGTCTGCTCCTGACCTTGCCTGGTACAGAACCATACCTAGAGGTCCTGGTTTCAGCTGTTTACACCAGTCAAGAACTTTTCAGCTTCCCATGCTCTGCCAGGTGCACAAGAAGCTGGGAGGGAATGCAGGCAGCACAGCTGATCCCAATTAGCCATCAGGGCTATTCCATACTACCTGATGTCAAGCGCAGTATATAAACTGGGGGAGCTGGCCAGGGGAGGGAGTGATCGCTGCTTGGGGGCAGGCTGGGCATGGTTGTTCACCTGTTTCTCAAGATACCAGCAGTTAGCAAAGCAGACCCACTGAGTTTGCTCACAAGAACAAACTGGAGTAAATGTTTAACTTGAGTCTTTGGAGTCTACGGCTTGTACCTTTCTTTATTATTAACCCAACCCCTGTTTTTCTTTCCAGTTGCACAGCTGCTGGCACACAAGAAACAAAAGACCCTTGAAATAACTTCCTCATGGAGGCATGAGCAAAGGTAAAGTACCTTCTGTATTGTTTCCATACCTATACATGGGAAAGCACATTTCTGTGTTCTGCATTTCTGTTAGGGCAGAACAACCCGTCATTAGCAAGCATTGTTTAATTGTGTCTTTTTTAAACTAAATCACTAGATACATCCAGCTAATTTCATCCTAATTTGACACATATTGAAAAAGTAACTGCGCACATGGCGTAAGAGAATGCATGGTGAATTTGTTCAGACATTTGCATACTCACGGGTCCACACACGCTGCTTTGCATCGCTCTTTTCTTCACACCAACAGCCTTATCTTGGTAGCTCTAGTTTTCTTCCTAATTGCTTTCTGTACTGCTCAAGTCTGAAAAGGTCTGCCTCTTCTCGCTGTGGGGAGGCATGACTGCACTGCGAAGATCTGAATTTACAGCAGTCCTTTCACTAAGTTCACACAAACCGCCTGCACTGTTTGTTTTGCATATATCCTGCACCCTTGATTTTTTTCTCTTCTCTAGGGAGAACTGAATTCTAGAATAAAGCTTCTTGGTGAGGCAGGCACCCGTTGGCGCAGTACAGAAATGACTAGCACGCTTGTACTGCAATAGTTCTGGTTACTATGTCAATACGGTGTGAATATTTGTTTTAAAATAATGTTAAATAGCTGTGTGTGCTATGTGGTGGCTCAAAATTGGTTTGCGGAGAGAAGGATTCACTCGCTCAACTCTTTTATTTGCTGTGACATAAATTTACATGGAAAATGATATAATTGAACTTTAGCTGTAGTAATGCATCAAAGGAAATCTGACTGAAAGTCAAGAGTGGAAGCAAAAACAAGTACTTAAAGACGTTCAGAAAGTAGCTGTTCATTGTGTTGTGTCATTACGTCTTGGATAAATACAACACATTTTTAGTAACAATAACTTTTTAATAGAAATGAGTTTTACAAACTTCAGTAAAAGAACCAAATTGTTCCTGTTTTCAGCTGCTCAGAATACCATTTTACTCCATGAGTAAGCCCCGTACATCAGGTGTGATCTCCATCTAAGCAGACAATGTCTCAGCCCCAATGCGTTCTTTAAGAAGACCCAGGTGCAGTCTCCTCTCTGTACTTCTGCGTGTCTGCTGCCTTGTGAGGATGAGCATGTCCAAAACTATTGAGTGCTGCTGGAGAGGAGACTTCTAAAGGCACCGCAGCTACACTGTTTGCCTTTTGATTTATATTACAGCAGCATTTGCAACATGCTATGTGCCGCCCTCAGAGTAAAGCTGTTCCCTTATGTTATCTTCGAGCTACATTGGCAGTCAATGGCTTTGGCCTGTAAATGCTGAGGAATCTGTGAGCAAAGGTTTGCAGGCGCGTTACGAAATGTGCAAGTGGCACGATCGCTAAGCGCTGTGAAGACACAGCATCTTTATAGCTCCTGAAAAGAAACTATAAATAGCTGTTTGGGGGTAGTTCACACATCTCTGCTTCTTGTAAGCCTATTAGATTAGGAAAAAGACTTTGCTATTGCGTGTTTTGATCAGATCCAGCTGTTTATTTAGCCCTAAAGATCATTGGCACCATAAGCAAGGGCTGATGCAGGGGTGATAATGTGGCTAACAGATATTTCCAAAACATCTATCACATATAGATAGATTCTGTCACTTTACTCCCACTGAAGAATACTGAAATGAATGAGAGTATTGGTGGAATAAATTAGTACGCATGGGAGGGATGTCAGAATACAGGCCCACGGGACTATGAAGATCTGCATCGTAAGATAGAAAAAGTAAATGAGGAGTTGCATGTATATCAAGCACCTCAGTTGAGAAGTAAGTGGGAAGTCAGCTGTGAAGCTTTGAACCTGTTTCTACAATGGTCAAATTCAGATTTTGCAATTTACTCACAGACTGAGAGATAAACAAGCAAAGAAAACACAACAAAACAAACCCATTCTCTAAAAGAATGGGAGAATTGGCAAGTTGATAAAGAACCTTGTGTCTGTTCAAAGGTGACCTAGGTCAGCAGAAGATGAATTTGCCTTCTTTTTTTGTCAGGAGTTGAACGTTTGTTAAGGGTCCATGGATTTCTCCATTTCCTGAACATTTTTTTTTCCAATCTGGCAATTCTACAAAGCATGTGTTGGACTTTAAACGTATTTGCCTAGCTTGTTCTGGGTGCTAGGAAATGCAAATACAGACACTGGCATCAAAAGGGGATGGAGTGCTTTGAAGATGAAGGGCTTGACAAGGAGCCAATGGACCAGTGAGAACTAGAATTCTCATAGGACTTAAAGGACACTATGCCTGTTGGTGAAAGCAAACATGCATCAGAAAGGAGCCAGGGAAGATCTTCATTGCTTTCTCCTGGCTAACTGCTTAGGCCAATAGAACTGCCTCAACTCAGCTTCAGAACTGAAGTGGTTAAAGAAAAAAGTGGATAAGGGGCTGTTCCAGAGGAGAATGTGGGGAATGAGAAGTGGCTAAATTCTATATTGCCTGTAGTAAAAGCGGACCAGCCTCTTGTGCCTGGATTAACTTTTGGCTCTGCTGGTGTGACAGAGCCAGAAGCGAGAATGCCAGCCCAACAAGACTTTGAGCCCCATAGGGGTTTGGGTTCGTTGGTTGGTTTTTAGTTTGGTTTCTTTTTGGTTGGTTGTTTTGTTGGGGTTTTTTTAATGCAATGCTAAGAGCCAGTTCCAAAAATATTCTGGTGATCCTAAAGGGTAGGATACCTAGGACACCACCTTACCATGCCTCAGACATATAAACAGAGAGCAGAAAAGCATCCTTCTCCAGCACCACTGCCCCATCCAGGCTCAGGGGCATTATTTTGACAATAAATAGATTAGACTTTCTTGAGGAAAAAAGTGCAGAGCAGTAACTGCTTTTTGTGCCTCACTCCAGCTCTTAACATGCTTTTCATCTCCTGTGTAACTCCAAAGCGGATGGCTTAGTTGGCTAGCAGCAATGTGCGGTGTCAAGTGTTAAAATGCAGTGGTAATCACAGAAATATCTATAACACTATCCCGTGATACTATCAGGGTTTCTTTTTCAGAATCTAATGATGTTAAAATAAATGGAATTATGTTGCTTTTCATTTTTTTAAGTCAGTAAATTCCAAAAGAGGATTTGCCCCATTTCTACAATGTGCTTAAGGACTTACAGCGCACGATCAAATACAGATTTATTAGGGGCATGAGGGGTTGGCATACGGCATTCTCTGCTTAAAGCTGCTCACTGCCTTTTTGTTCTGGTCAAGGGGGATTTTTTTTATTTCATCTTAATCATTATTCGTGAGACCATATGTGGCCTTGCATTCTCCAGAGCTTTTTTTTTCTGTTGCACAGAAAAAGTGATGAACACTCCTTACTATAAACAGCAAGGAAAGCTGGTGTTAAGGATAGGACCTAGAAAGCATGAATTGGAGAAAATACCACACAAACGTCTCTAGTGGAAGGGTTTTCCTTCTTTTTATTGAGATGGTCAGGGAGAATACTTCCACTGACTTCAGTGGACATTAGATCAAATCACAATGTCTCTCTAACTCTCCCCCTCTGCTGGCAATTCAGTTCTTGCTGTGCTGTCAGAGCTGCATAGGATCTCTGAGCTTTGCAAAAAATCTTTTAAGAAGTCATATAGTAGCATTCCTCATTTGAGTCAAAGGATGAAGCACCTAAGAAAACTCTGGAGTGGTGGAAAGCAGGAGAAGTAAGAAATGCTGGGGAAGGATAGGTAGATTCCACAATCTGAACTGTATCTGTTTACTTCTTATAGCAATCGGAACCGAGCACGCAGACTGTGATTGATAACACTTGCTCAAGAAGATAGTGTGCTTCTGGCTCAAACACAAGGAGCGAGCATTCAGTAAGGGCACCTTAGGCTTTTACCACACTTCGTTTGATAACCCAAATAAATTTCCACCACTAAGCCAACAAAGCGTTATATTGTTCTTATATTTTGAAACACAAAGTAAATAACACACCGACCAGTGGCTGCAGATAAGATTACTTTGCACGTTTTTGGAAGCCACTGCAGTTTACAGAATACACAACACTGGTGCAGTCCATGCTCTGCGATAGCGTCCATTATAGATCTTCAAAATTATGCTTTGTAACGCACAGGAAGATTGGATGGTTGGATCTGAAATGTTTACCTTGTATGTGTACATGATGTGAGAGTGGTTTGCCTGACAAGAATATTTTCTTACTCCTGTTTCATGGCCCTTCTTGATGCAGATTTTTTTTTCTTAATCAGCTCTGCACAATTCTTCGCTTTGTTCAGCACAAAGGCCTGAAAGTTGCCAAATGTAAATGATGAACTCTATTGGAGGAAGAGAAATCCAGTCTTTTAAGTAAACTTTTCCACCAGTGTTTAGAAATTTCCTTTCTCAATAGAAGCAGAAGCATTTCTTTTCAGTGTTTCCTCTGGCCAGCTATGAATATGTTTTAAATATATAGCACAGAAAACTGGGATACTATGGAGGTCCTGATTTTGAACAGAAACTTAAAATTGTCTGTCTTTGATGGAAAATTTCTTACCTGAAAATACATGTATCAAGTATTTTTGGAGTCGTAGGAGGCTATTAGATTCCCAGGTATTTGCTCAATTCCGAAGACAGCTATTCCCTCCCTCCATACCCAGCCTGAAGCAATGAACAAGCATGCAATGACCTAAGTTTATTTAGCTGGTAGGCAGATTATTTTGCAATAGGGCAGTATGAAACAGTCTCAGCCAAAAATGAAATTACTAATGTTCAAGAGAATGGCAGAGATGTATGCCTTAGACAAATGAAGTTCTAACCTTTATTAACCCAAATGATAGTTTTCTCTAAATTGCCAGATCAGATCCACAGACTGCATGGTCGCTTAGTTTTCTTCTGGCATAGTTCTAGGTAGAGAAACTTTTTTTTTTGAGGAGACAACTCAGTCAATACTTTACTGAAAATAGTTTTTAGAGATTCTTTTTCTAATGAAGAAAAAAGCACATTTCCTCTATATTCTTCTAGTGCTGATGAAACATAAGACAGCATTCAGACAAAGGACTTGCTAGTTTGGGACTTTGGCACATTTTCAAAATTCAGACACCTTCATCTTGCCTTTTGTTCCTAGCTCAAATTCAGAAAATCCTCTTAGGCTAATTTGTTTTCCAGTACAGTATGATACGAAACCTAACACAAGAGAAAGGCATTTTCTTCTTTTCTTTCCGCTCCACCGCAGAAGAACGAGATAATCCCGCTCGGTATGAGCAGGCAGCCGTACGGCAGGTCCCAGCTTCAGGAACTGCTCTCAGGTTGAAACTTGGAGATAATAGCTGGAAGAGGCTGACTTTTCAAGCTGGTAACTAAGACCCTCAAGGAGGCCGGGAAGTTTGCTGAATGCCCTTGTCGGGAGCTCCCGGTCCCTGCGGCGGCGGTGGTGCTGAAGGGATAGCGGCTGCCCCCGGCCCGGCACGGTTCTTGAGGCTTTCGAGTTATTTTACAAAATGGAACTAAAAGCAAGAGGTGTCAAAGAGTGCTTGTACAGTTGGAAGGTTGGGCAAAACGGTGTTCCTGCGCCAAAGCTTGCTTTGCTGTCAAAGAATCGATTGTTTTGCTTGGAAAAGAGCTTTAAGATCAACGATCGAGTCCGACTGTCAACCGAGCGCTGCCCAGGCCACCACTAAACCATGTCCCTAAGCGCTTCATCTGCATGTCTTTTAAATACCTCCTGGGATGGGGACTCAATCACTTCCCGGGGCAGCCTGTTCCCATGCTTTTGGTGAAGAAATTTTTCCTAATAGCCACTCTAAACCTCTCCTGGCGCAACTTGAGGCCGTTTCCTCTCGTCCTATCGCTGGTTACTTGGGAGAAGAGCCCAACACCCCCCTCACCACACCCTCCTGTCAGGGGGTTGTAGAGAGCGATCAGACCTCCCCTCAGCCTCCTCTTCTCCAGGCTGCACAACCCCAGTTCCCTCAGCCGCTCCTCATAAGACTTGTTCTCTAGACTCTTCACCAGCATCGTTGCCCTTCTTTGGACACGCTCCAGCACCTCAGTGTCTATGGACAATGTCCACTATGCTCTGTGGAACTTAATTTCTCCTCCCCTGTAACAATTACTGACATTTTAAATATTACAGTCGTACTTAATGCCCCTAGTAATGGTCTGTTGTGCTGCTTTACCAACACAGAGCAAAGAATTGGTCTCCAGCCTGAATTGCCCACAGCTTAATTAGGTATGACACACATTACTTCTTGTACTAAACTGCTACAGGGGATGTTGTATGTTGTTAAACAGCTGCTGGATTCTGCCCAAGAGGAAAATCTACTTAGGGGTTGTATTTTGGGTTGTAAAGTTTGCAACTATGCTTAGGAAACAGCATAGCTGGAGAACCGCGCTGAATTATTAGAATGTTCAGTCAGACAGAATGATAACCATAAAACAAGGGGTCAGACACTGGCTGGCCCCATGTGGGTGGTGTACAGGGATGGAGAACGTAGGTCATCCTGAGTGCAAGGGCTACAGCTGAGTAGCAATACCCAAGCGGTCAGAGACCATTAACAATTACCCTCTGGCCTGTGGAACTGCCTGGATCCAGACAGCTCAAAAATAATGTAACCCTACTGGAGAGACTCTATTTATACAATGGGAAGTTCTGGGAGAGATTTCCTGACTCACTGAGGAGTCTGGGACCTGGAAGTACAAATGCTAGTGAAAATTAGGACACTTTCTTCTTTGAGTACTCTGGAAAAAAATGACTTCTTGATTCTCAGTAACATCTTAAGACCAAAGGGTTAGCTATGCGGTTGGCTATTTCTATTTATCGGGTATCCCATTTGAATTCCCCTGCCAAGAACTGAATATTTAGGATTTCCATGGCAACATATTTCTGAACCCGTATTACAGTCAGACTGATGCGTGTCAACTGATACCGGGATGCAGGAGGTAGTGGTTGAATTTATTCAAGCAATCACATTCTCTTTTCCAAGGCTAATGCACATGAATACCGAGCTAGCAAACTGAATTGACAGGGATTCCATCTCAATGAACATGTATAATGTTCCAGCCCAGGAAAGTAGCATTTAATTGATGAGTGGGATTATATTTACATAGCAATTATAACAAAGCCAAGGCTGGCTTTCTGTGAAAGACTATTTGCTAGAATATCTTGCTGCTTGGTTGTCCAGGAAAGCTGTTCCTTTATGGGCAAAAAAAAACCCCTCAAAACAGAAGCACTCAGCTTTTACATGCACTTCTGTTCATATTCTGCAAATACTCACTTCATGAAGCCAACTCCACAGTCACACTGTGGTTGCCTTAGATACATACATTAATTTACTCCATTATAACTTAGATGCTGATTGTTTAACTGCACAAGTATTAATAGTTATTCACTGCTATCCTCAAATGGCTGTTCAGTGGCTAATGTAAAATGAATAAGAGCTCATTCTAAATCCCGTATAAGTCAATGGGCATCTTTCTCCTCATTTCATTCAGAGCTGGAATTAGCTATCCCCATTGCAGTGCCCCCAAATATTCATTTTTTGTCCTCAAGACACCTCTGCAAGGTAAGGTAATGCTACTGACTCAGATTTTCACAGATGGGAAGCTGGGGCAGAAAGGTTACCTCCGAATCATCCAGCAAATGCACAGAGGTCCTGACCCTCATCATCCCTTCAGCCTGGATTTCTTTCCATGGATAGTGGGACGTGGAGAGAGGAAAGGTGCATGCCTAGTTTTGCTCCAACATGGAGTTGGATTCAGGGTGAGGGTGGCAGCTGGACCTCGAAGCTAGGAGGCAATGTCACATCTTGTAATTCTGTGCACTCAGAGGGATCGACAGCTGTATTCAGGTGTCTTCTTATGGGGCCTAGCATGGAGTTCAGGTCTGCTGGTGGTTCTGGGAACAAGAGGGTGATGAGGAACTCAAACTATCTTTTATCTATGGCATGGCAAGGAGAAATATGCATGACACCTATGTTGAGTGATCTGAATACCTCTCGATGCTGTGAAGAAGGGCGGGCTGTACTGAGAAGTCTAACACAAATGCTATACTCTTCTTTTTCCATTGACTCATACAGGGAGCCAGGTCCTGGCATACCTTGAATTCCCAAGTGGTCAGAAGTGATCATCCTTCTCTTGAACTTTGACAACAGACAGTGTGTTTTAGGTCCATCTCTGTTACTATGCTAGGAGGATATCCCTAAGTGGCTTACCTAAGGATATAGTGTGCTAGAGACAGGGACATAAACTTAGGTCTCTTGAGTCTTTTACCAGAAAAAGAGTTTTCTTCTCTTAATCCAAACTTTCACTGCTCTCAGTCTTACTGCCATGGAAATTGTCTCCATAGCTGGTATTAGAATTGCCTTGTTGACATCATTAGTAAAGCATATTACAGATAGCTGAACTGCTCTGATACTTATCTTTAGGTCGACAGCTATTGAGGCTCCAGAGGCAAATGAGAAAAAAGCAATAGACTCTTTATTAGTAGAACTTAATTTAACTGTATTTAAACTTCATTAAGGAGTAAAAAAAAATGACCTTTCTTAATGCACTCCTTCTTTATAAAGTATGAAATAAGGATATTAGATTAGTTTGATCCTGGTTCTTATTATGCACACACAGTAGATGAGAATGCAAAAATTCCCTCATTCAGTTAGGTGCTCTTGGATGTCAAATCAAAGACCAGGTGCTCCACAAGCCCATTTCCTTTCTTCAGTGTTTTATGTTTCCTAGCCCTGTAATTCCCCCCAGGAAACCAGAAGAAATCTTAATTTCTTACCCCCTCCCCCCCATTAAAGTAACAGCTCTGGTCATTTAAACAATCAAGCACATGTTCTTACACTGTCTGCACCTCATGCTATCCATAAATGGTGATGTGGTAAGAAAAACCATGGAGGAAAGGAAAGGAAATGACATTAACCTTTTCCATCTGATAAATAAGGGCTCTATTCAGCTGCAATAATCCACATCCTTCCCTAGAGATCCAGTTAATGTAATACCTAAGGGCTCAGTTCATTTAAAATTATTTCCACACTGGCCAGCTGATTTCTTGGTGAATTATTCAGTCCCCAGACTGAAATATTCTCCCCGTGCAATAGCACATGTAAAAGGGTTAGAGCCCTTCTGTAGCTTCCAACAGTCTGGATGTCCTCTCAGAGGTGCCAGCGGGTCTGTGACATCCACATGGCTCATCTGTGCCCTCTAAGCTAACAGGAACTTTTGAGCTGGTTTTCATGGGACTGTCAATGTGTAAGCACAGAAGGTAGCATACCTTGTCCCATTTGCTGCTCTTCTCTGCAGGGGGCTTCTCACCTCCCTATCAAACTTTAAGCACCTGCAGTTTATAGGCAGTAAAAGGAGAGTTTGAACTGTGAATGGGTGGAAATTTAGACCGACAGACTTGGCCAGTCCAAAAAAGGCAGCCTGGATTATGCGCAGTGTTGCTGGGGTTTGAGGTAATCGATGTGGATCAGTGACCACTGCAAGGTTGCCTGAGCAATCCACGCTCCTAAAGGCTAAAAGCTGGGAACTGAAATGTGGGTTGTTTGCGTTTGGTTTTTTTTCCTCCTTTCCCCTTTTGCAATACATAGATGGCTCCGGTGTGATTGGTATCTGCTCAGCTACACCCGCCCAAGAAACCTGCAAAGACAAACGACTGTTTGTATGCGCTGAGACAGATGTTCTCAAGGCAGAACAGGGAAGCAGCCCATACGGAATCCAACTGAAAATCAATGGGAAACACTAGTCTAACATCAGTAGCAATACGGGAAAATCCCAGATTTATATCAGTTGTATCAATCCATAGTCGATTGAAAGCCATGGGAATCTTGCCATTTTGGACTGAGTTCCTACATTGAGACACGTTCCTTCCTNGATTTTCTTCATTGAGCCACGTTCCTTCCTTTTTTTTTTTTTTTTTTTTTTTTTTAAAGGGAGTGTAACTAATTGAGTATAATAAACCAGAGTTGTATGCAATTTTGCAACCATTCTGATGCTGTAATAAGCTGTGCTCTGAGGGTTCATTATTAGACTGTCTTGAAACTTGCTAGTTAAACAGGAAAAACGAGAAACCTGACCTCACTGTAGTACTTAATTGAAGTGCATTTATTGACTGATTTTAAGCTCTTACAGCAACTCTGTTTGCTAAGAACTACGGGCTAACTCTTGGCTTGTACGGGCCCTCGGCTCCTGGGGTGGACGCAGCCTGGCCACACAAACCGTGTCCCGCTCCAGGCTTGCATCGCAGGGTTGGTCTGGTTCTGAGCAGGAAGCGATAGCTGGGCATTGGCACATCCTCCCTTGCTGCAACGCTGCTCAGCTGCTCTCCTCCTCCAGCAGCCCACAGGCCGGCCGGCCCATGCGGGGTCAATATGCCGGAGGTGAAGCGGGAGTGTTGTACTGGGAATGTTTTAGTTCCTGGCTCCCTGCTGTTGGGGCAGGTAACGGGTCAGCGGAGGGAATAAACCCCTTTGGATCTACCCTGCCTCCTTAAGGATTCTGCAAGTTGCAAAGCTTTAGAGGAATCTGGATCTCCAGCCTCATAATACTGAGGAGGGAGGATTAAGATGACTGTTATATATCAGTGCCAAAGCAAGCTACAGCTGGATAGCTCTGCTAGTAAATCTACCTTTGATACTGTAATGCTGAGACTGGCATGCACTTAACGCTAATACATTCTTATCCCCAGCCCATCTGTATTAGAAATTAAGGCAGAAACATGAAGACCGTTACCATGCCGTAACCTTAAGAACAGTTTCTCACTTCATAGAGGCACTCAGCAGGCACTGGTGCATTCAGCCATGCTTCATTATCACTGAACTTTGGTGCTGGCCTTGGCCAGATTTGTCTGGATTCAGTTAACTTGTTCCACTGGCAGGAAAGATTTCTGAGCATTTCTGTTATCTCCCTGGAAATCTTAAGTAGGGAGCTGAACACGATTGAGAACCGTTGCCTGATAGAAGCGACAGAAAATGCATTCTGCAGGAGACAGGGGAGGAATGGAAGTCAGTCCTGGCATAGACGGACACGGCCTTCCCCTGGTATAGGAAATACTGAAGATGTTTAGCTAGCAAGAGATGGAACTGGACATTATTGTATATGAGGGCATACTTGCTTTGTGTGATATCCACTGAATTCACTTCTAATCTAGTTCACCGTAATGTTAAACTGAAGTGGCTGTTTTTTTTCCAGAAGTTTTGGAATACTTATGGCTTTGTGGAGCTGTTGCTTAATCAGCATACTGAATACTGTAATGCCAGCCATAGCGACGGAGGTAAATGAAGTCTGTGAAACTTCATTGTTATAAACCAGCTGTAAATCTGACCCCGAGGAGATATGGATTCTGTTCAAGGAGTCTGTGATGCAAATTTATGCAGATGACTGTCATTAGTCTACTGTATGTTTGCTTGAAACAGCGGGGTAAGGAAGAAAAAGTTGCTCTGCAGAGAACAGGCCATAGAAATTGCAGATTTGTGCCCAAACTGCCATCTTAGGAATAGAGCACAAGAGACATGCCTCTCAATTCTTTTGACAGATTGCAGGAAAGGGGAAGTGTAAAGGTTATTTCATCACCAGCCACCAACCTCTTGGCTCCTCTTTCTTAGCGTTTATTAACAAAAATTTCTGCCCACGGGTCCCCAGCAGCAGAGCTCCGCGGCCAGGCGGACACAGGCACAAGCAGCAGGGGTGCACAGAAGTAGGAGCAGGCGGAGTTCATTTGACACAGCCCTAATCTGAAGGCCCTCTTGAGAGGCTTGGGCTAAGATCACCGTCTGCATCTTGTGTGTAACACTCTCTAATGGGTTGAGTTAAAAACCTTTGCAGCAGCAAGAGTTTCCAGGAATGTATTTTGTCGAGGCGAGCCGGAACACCTGGGAAGACCTGTGGAAGCACACAGCTGACAGAGCTGCTCCATACTCCATATGCCTCTTTTTACACTGACCTCGTTTTTGTGGCCAGCGTGGCCTGCTAAAGATCTCTCCCAGCAATCTGGGATTACTACCACGTTTCAGGTGACAGTGGCCGAAGGCAAGCCGGTCTCTGCGCAGCCACGTCAGAGGATGGAGAAGAACAGTCTAAAATAACCAGCTTTCCGCTGCGAGCGCAGGTTAGCAGCAGCAGAGGGTTCCGGGGGGGAGACGAGGACTCCAGACATCTACGGGTGGCTTTTATTATACATAGAGGTGGTGGGATGCAAGGATAAAACCCAAGGTCCAAGGATATTTGTGCTGCATGCAAAAAGCCCTTTCCACTTTTACACAAATCCTCTCGTCAAGGCTGCCTTAAAGGGGCTGTAATTATCTGTTGGGCCAGTAATCAGAGACATGGGAAAGGTTTGGGGTCAAAATGGTTCCTGGTGTAAATCCGCTGGTTGCTTCATTCTTATTGCAAAGCAGACCTCGAGCCTTTTTGAGAAAAAAAAAATAAATTTGGAAAACTGCTGGGCTCCCAAATGTAGCATATTTCTCGTCAGTTCTAATGTGCTGAAAGGATGGGATTTTCTGTGAACTTTTCCAAAACAGTCTCGCATTTTTTTCTCTCTTTGAGAGGGGGAGGAGTTGTGCCTAAAAAAACAAACCCAACCTGTCGTTCTCAGCTCTGCCAACCTGTCAGTCCAGCCATGCAAGAGAGAGGGAGAGAGACAGAGAAAAAGAAAGGAGGGAGTGAAGCAGAGATTCTTTCAGATCTCGGCAGACATTAAGGTAAAGGCCATTTCTCATTTCCTTAATTATGCTTGTCTCTGTGTGCACACGTAAACAGAAATGCTGTTACCTTAGAGAGTTTTAAGCTAACTAAACAACCTGTATGGGAAGAAACTGTTTATCTTGTTCAACTGGGAGTGTGTTTTGCATCGTAACCTGGCAGCTTGTTAGTTGTTTGGAAACACAGTTTCCCTCTCTCTGAAATTCAGGAGGAGAGTTTGTGTTCATTTGAATATTAAAAGGAGGCAGAGCTTTAGTGCTTGTATGATACATGTTTGGGAAGGACATTAACTCGTGTAGTTTCGGGGCTGAAGCTAGCCTCTAATAACTGAAGACCAGGATAAGAACTTGTTAGGGGAGGGAAATTCTTCCAAAGCTGCCTATTGCAGGGCTCTCACACCTTCTCCTGGAGCATTTGGTATTAGCCACTGGTGGAGACAGGATACGAGACTAGACAGACTGTGGGTCTGATCCAGTCTGGCAGTTCCTCCATCCCTCCATTCCCGTCTGTCCACTTCTGGTGGGGTTTATCCAACTTGTCATTACCAGAGGAGGAACAAAGCTAAGGTGCAGCACAAAACTGCCCGCATGAATTCTTGAGTTAGGAGGGCAGACCAGCAGAGGCACTTTCAGCTCATACCAGAGGAAATTGAGGGTTACAGACTGTGAGAAATGTTGGCTGAAATAAGCGTGAGTCAGAAGAAGCATTCTGCCCCAGAGCTTGCCTTATGAGTCTGGTCTGGGCAACCAGTTTGTTGGAACGATTGTAGTAGAGGGGGCCTAGTAGCGAAGGCCTGAAATAGAAGAAGGCAAGAACGAACACAGTTTTGTTAGGTCTGAGTGTCTGTGCGTGAGGACCTGTGTGAATGTGTACTTGTGCAGAAACACATATGTGTAAGGAGTCTGCTGAGGGATTCTCATGCCTAGTATCCCATGAAAATCCACAAAGGCAAGAAAGGAAGAATTATGTTCATCCACCTTAGAGGTATCCCTATTTCTATGTGTCTAAACCCTGAACAAACATTTTAAACTGTACTGAAAACTCTCTAATATCTTTCTAAGTAGGACGAGGCTCTGGGAAGGTCATATAGAAGGCAAACTGGTGGACAGGATTTCCTTTCCTTGCCATATATTTAGGGTTTTCACTCCTACTGCCAAGGTGTGCCTGCTGAAGATGACCTGCCTAGTAATACTAACCCAGCGGACGGAACAAGTTGAAGGATGGCAGAGAAAGACAATACAATGGTCCTGTTGCTCACTGCATGGCTTGCAATGCCCTTGCCAGGGGTTTGGTTACATGACGCTGGCTTCTGCATCTTCCTTGTTGTTAAACTTTCTCAAATACTTGCGCCCGTGCCGTAGTTTCGGATTGAACCTCTCCTCCCGAGGCAGTGGCTACCACAGAGCTGTGAGCCTGGGAAGAAGACAGAGGTGATCCAGACTAGAGGGGGGTCTGTGAGGCGGTCTGTCCATATGACCGTTATTCTAAAAAAGCTTGCAATGTCCTTGCATGACATCACCTTCCTTTCTTCTGGTAGCATGGTCTCCTGGGAACTTTGAGCTGGTGTTTCTTATTACCCCTGACTCATTCCCTGTGGGGACGGTGATACAGAGTGAGACTATAAGCTTTTAATATACAAAAGAAATTATTTTATAGATAGTGGGTTTTGTATTATTATTGTTATTATTTATTATTGTAAGCTTTCCTGCCAGAGCCAGAATGGGGAGGGAAGTACTTTTTCAAGTGATTGTAGGAGATGGAGAAGAGGAAGCAAATGCTTCACTTTTGGTGGGGATAAACATTCCTACTGCTAGTTACAGTAACAGAAATTAGTCACTGAAAGAAGGAAAGGAGGAAAATTCTTTAGCTTTTATGATCTGCAAAGACTTCACAAACTAGCCTCACAGCACTTTTGCATCTTCTTTTTGCTTTCTCTCCCTCTCCCTCTCCCGCTCCCTCTCCCTCTCCTCTCCTCTCCTCTCCCCTTTCCTTCTGTTTACATTATTTAAAGCAATGCAAAGAAGCTTGGGCCACCTACATGCCACATCCTACAATGCTGACGGGCATTTCTGAAAACGTTCGATGCACTTGTTTCATTCCTGCTTTTGAAAAGGTGTGAATGTACTGATGTAACAAGGCTGGTGCTACTAAGTCAGCCAAGCTCCCTAGAGATCAGACAATTGATCTATGTGCTGTCAAACACAAGATTATAGTACATGTTGATAAATGGTTTAGCACTGCTTAGCAAATGTCAGTTGATCGATCAGAGTTAAACTGCTGCAAACTCGCTAAATTCAGGCAACGTCCAGGCAATCCATATTTTAGACGGGTTTCAGTTGTGTAGCTGTAACAACTCAGCACTGCAACAGAAGGGAAGAAATGTCAGAAATACAAGTCAAGTTCTTACCAAGATTTCTCTTATCTGTCACTCTGGAGGCAGAAAGAGCAGGGACTGATGTATCAGTCATTTGTTCAGGAAACTTTCTAAAGAAACAAACTTTCACAGAAGAAGCGTCACCAGACAGAAAGGTTGAAATCTGAGAAACCCTTCTGCCAGAAGAGGTTCTGAACAGTTCTTGAAAAGATTGGTTGAAAAACACTTCATACTGAGAAAGTTTCCGCCTTTCAACAGGAGACTGCTAATTCACCTCGCTCAGTATTCCCTGACGTGAGTAAGTTCTCTGGATTGGCTGAAGCCTTGCCCTTCTTTCTTTTATTAGTTACCTTTCTTGCCCAGTCTTCTCACCAGGAGCTTTTGGTGAGAATGTTTGGTAACAGAATATCCCTTTCCAGTAACCTATTGTGCAATTAAAATGCCATATGATAAATACATACAAGCCAAACAAACAAAACCAACCTCAGATTTCTTTTCTGTTTGCTTTTTAAATTGGGATAAGAGCTTGATTTGATTCTTCATCTTTTAATCTCATACTGTAAAAGCAGACTAGTGGTCTGTCCTGTCTGGCAGGAGGCAATGCTGTAACCCAAGAAGCCATTGTGCTGCTTTTCACAAAGAACTCAAAGAACTGTTCATTTTTTGTAGTTTGCAGACATGATAGTTGCACTGGTTCCTCTTTTTAAAGCAGTTAAATTCGTGTTTTGAGAGCGCAGACAGGGGAGAATATGCTTCAGCTGCTCACATGTTATTTGTGGTGACATGCTGGATTGGAGAACTGGAAGAGTGGAGAGCGTTTCAGTCCTTAATTTCCTGTGGAAAGATTCAGCTGAGGAAGCATTGAATTTTTGGTTTCTCTTTGCTGTCAACATGGTAGAGGATAGTAGGTCAACACTAGCCTGAGAAGATCTAAGAATTGACAATTGGTAAAAATGAACAGTCTGGGAAACAAACTGGATAGAGGCAATTTCAGTGAACAACCGTTTTTTAGACAGGTCTTCCTGCGCCCCAAAGCAAAACCAAGACAGGGATTCACTAGGCGGTGTGAAATGAAGACTCATCTGGATAAAAGAGTAAAACTAGCTGGAAATTTTCCATGTATAAGAACTAAAGGCACTTTATAAGAACTTTGAACACAAAGGATCTCCAGTTCTTTTTAAAATGTTCTCTCTCAAGCTGTTTTCAGATTGGCACCTCATTTTGTGTACATCCACTTCAGGGCATTGATTCTGTGTTGCAGCACCAGCATCACCTCTTTGTTTCTCTGCAAGCCTGCATCCTGGCAGTGGTCAGACCTGCAGTAACTTTACCGACCTGATTTCCGACATGGCCAGAAGGCCCAGTTTGCTGTTGGAGAAATGCTGATCCTTAGCAGCTATGGGAGAACATGCCCACTTTCTAACTGGCATTCTCCTACTCAGAGATAGCTCAAATGAAGACAAATCTGAACAACTGAGATGATATTCACTTAATACCTCTAAGAGTAGATGCCATGAAACGCAGCCTACTTTCCACCAGAAGTCTCAATGGGAAAAGTCAAACGTTCACATTTCCACTCACAAGCCTTAACCAGCTGTTTGACCATTAATGAAAGACCTTTTAGTTTTCCATAACTGAGTGACACCTCTTTCCAGGAGTGGCCTGTGGTGAGATTTCTAGTGCAGTCATGCTTTGGATAGACTAAGACTATTGATCTTTTAATGGCAGTTTGTCACCACAGCTAGCTATTCCCCAAAGAAATGAGGCAATCGGGGCTTCATGCAAAAAAAACCCAAGCAACCCTCAAATAACTTCTGTAAGTTTCTGTTCTTCAGGTCTCAGAAAGGTTTGATTTACACTTTTTCAATGGGAATAAATAATTTGTGTTTCACTTTACCTACATCAGCCTGTTCAAATCGAGTTAAATGATTGGTGCGGCAGGGTTTTGGATTGAGGTGCAGTTTCCCTGGTAACAATCAAGAGTGAAATCAGAACCTTTTGAACAGCCAGTGGAATGTGGTTCTACTTGGATGACAACAGGTCAAAGCATTTTAATGGGTAAAAACGTAATCCAGTACAATAGGATTTATTGCCACTATGTCATCAGATTGACACTATTCCTGCAAATTCTTTAGCTTGTGGCAGACTTCAACTGAAATGTGTCTAGTGGAAAAACTTGTAAAATGCCATTAATCATTTTGTTTTCCAAATCAACCAAAGAGTTTGTGTGTCTCAGGGGGTTAGAAAGAATATCTTCCAAGTGAGTGAAATTCAACCTCTCTGCACAAAGCCCTAATGAATGGCTGTTCTGGACACAATAAATGGTTCTAAGAACTAAAGGCTCATTTCTGCAGGGTGCTGAGTACTCTGGTCCAAGTCTATTGGAGAACTTCCGCACTTGCTTAATTTTACACTAACAAAATAGTTTCCAGTGATTTCTAGGATGGTTATTCATGCTCTTAAACCTGACTGTATTTGCTGACAGACAGGACCTTGCAGAATTAAGTCCTAAAACAACACTGGAAGAAAAGATTCCCTGTTCAGTGTGGCAAGGGCATGGGGCAATATTTCATCCCTTCTGCTGACATTTTTCCAACTTCTGCAATAACGATCCTGTTCTTCTGAAAGATCCCAGAGTGCTGTCTAAACTAATAAAATGCAGCCACAGCTAGGAGCAACAATGCATAAGATCAGGACAGGAGAATACGTTGCCTGCAGCTTTAAGGAAATGTCAGGTTAGGGTGCCAAAGTCTGCCCCTCTACCCGGAAGACAGAAGCATAAAAGGCTTGGCTTGGCATCCTCCGGGATGTCAGCAGGGGACCTCTGTCACACATGGAGCTCTAGAGCCATCTATTTTGGTGACAAGATAGCAGAAATGGCCCTTAACATTCATTGTAGGTGGGTGCCCCATTGAACCTTCTACCAATTTTCCTTTCTAATAGATGGATGTCATTCTCATTCATTTTCCTTTAATATGAAAAGCAGATTCTCCTCAATCATAGGCATCTGGTACCATGCATATCCTTTCATTGTTGAGACGAGGCTTTTACAACAATAAAACTTCAAGGCACTAAGTATT
Source organism: Scopus umbretta (assembly GCA_013400535.1). Lineage (NCBI taxonomy): Eukaryota > Metazoa > Chordata > Aves > Pelecaniformes > Scopidae > Scopus > Scopus umbretta. The sequence goes on along the minus strand of VZTL01037283.1, from coordinate 37,747 downwards.
CCTCTCTTTGGAATTATTATGTAGTTATGAAGAACAATTCAGCCAGACAATGACACAACCTGTTTCTTGTCTTCCTCAATGGGAAATGAGCTTGGAGTTTTGTGAGGATGTTCATAAACAGCCAAGGGTGTGTAAGGCGAAGGATGACCTCAAAGCGGAGTTTTACACAGGAGAACAAAGAGATCTCAGGTCCTGATTTGAAAAACACCCGAAGACCAAATCAATGGCATAATATCATAATTATCAACACGCGTCATGATGTTGCTGGAATCCACTCGCTGCTTCTGCCTTTAAACACAAGCAAACACGAGCTCCCTCCTAATTGCTGTGCAGCTGTCAAGCTGTGTAAATGATGTTTGTCCTGGCAGTAGCTGGGAGAAAACTTCATCTCTCTAGCATTCATATGGACTGGAGATTCATCCTTGCTTCTTTCCGTGGGACGTTTTGTGACATTATTGTTTTCGGATTGCATTCCCGTTGTTACAGTACTTCTGGCTTCCTTCCAGAACATTTTAGGTTACTTTTTAGTCTCCTTAATCTGTACTTTCTCTCCCAAGCATGATCAGCATTGCAGTTGCTCCCAGACTAAGACACCCAAGTGGTGTGGCTTGCTTTTTCTGTGGGAAACACACTATGTTTTTCACAGACTTCATTCCCTGAAGACCTTTTCGGTATGAAGTGAATACAGCTTAGCGCTATACAAAATGTTCCTGAGGAAGAATGCCACCAATCCAAGCTCATGTGATTCGGAGCTTGTTAGGCCTTGATAGTGTTTTGAGGTTTAATTAATCACCTATGGATTTGTGTGACTTTTGAGTGACTCTGGCTTTGTGGCAAGAGAAAGTGATGCTTTTACTCAGTTTTACTCAGTGAAAACACGAATAAAACTGACCCAGGGAGAAAACAGGATAAAGCATCTCTCACTTAGGCTGGCTATATCAATCTTGAATTTTATTTTGTTGACCAATTTATCTAACTCCCAGCTAATTCAGAGTGGATCAGGGGACAGTGAAAGGAAATTTCAAGCCAGAGGCTGAAATTCTATTTAGGCGTGCTGCTGCCTTTGATGACAGCACCCCTGTAAAGTTAATGGGTAATAAACAAGAGAGACATTTGTTTCACAGGTCCATAGCATCTAAAAGGAAAAACAGACAAGTTGTTTCTCAAAACCATCTTTGGGAATTGCTTTGGCAATAAAATCAACTCTACTCTAGTTTAGATATCTTTTTTTTGTGAGTGTTGACATTTGTAATACAACAGATTTTTATTTGATGTATTTTTGTTAACATCGCCTTGATAAGATCTGCTCGCTTGTTCACAGTGTTTGCCTTTGAGAAGTAGAACAGCAGAAACACACGGCTGACTGAACAGGTTCATGACAAACGTCTTGAAATGAGCTGAACCTCCCATAAGTAGTTCATTCAGTCAGTAGCACTGCTGAGTAAAAATCTCCAAGGCAAAGATCAGCCGTAGAGGCACAGACCGCGGGCACTGAGGAAGGTATAGTCAGCAAAATCACCGGAAGACAAGAATTCTATCACCCCCACCCCCCAATTCACTTTTTTATTATTTTATTTTAAATAAGCACTGCCACTTTTGGAAATGATTTGGTATTTTTAACAGAAAATAAAGTATTAACCTTCCCTGAGAGAGTTGAGGGATTTGCTGGTTGAATTCATTATGGTGGGACTGAGAAACCAGTTTGTTGCGTTCCTCCAGTGTTCACTGTAAAGCCTTCAACAAGTATTTTACCTCTCTGGCTCCAGTCTCAGGAAGATTTGAAGCAGGCTTACATTCATTCTTATTACTTGCTTATAGTTAAGTGTATGCATGAAGGTTTTCTTAGATTTAAACCCAGTTTAAACCCAGGTCTTAGATTGTTCTTACGGCACATGCCTGGCCTGGGATTCCCCTCAAGCCCTGCAAGAGCTGAAGAAACCGATTGCCTGCGATTGAAGGGTCCATGCCTTGGGGAGCCCAGGGAAGGCGTCATTGGGATTTACTCACAAAACAGTTTGGCAAGTGCAGGTTTGACATGTAGAGGTTGAAACACGGGTACAAAAAAGAAGAAAATATTTAGGAAATTACATTAAAATATTAGTAGTAGTCAATACAAACCAAATAAAGAATAAAACAAGGTTAAGAATTAAGGTTTTCACCACCACGAAAAGGAGCTTTCTAAGCTATGCGAGGCAGATGGTGAAAGCCATTTTCAGTACCTGTTGCGATGCATGCCACATGCACGGTAAGGCGAGATCACAGTAAGAAAAAAAGCTATCTTCACTTGGCAACCTTTGAGAACTCTGAATGTGCCCAAAAGACAACTCGAAGAAGCAGGACAGTGAGAAGACATGAAAAAGAGGAGGATTAGATCTGAGAAACACTGATACAGAGGTGATGGATTGATCAAAATAATGGGATATTGATATAGGCAATAAGTCATCAGGGTGTCACAGTTAGTATTGGTGCAAATATTGAAAAGGATCTTAAGAATTAAGCACTACCTCTGTCTGCTGCACGTGGTTTTGAATGGGGTGGAGAGGAGAAACTTTGTACCGGGAGTCATAAGTGATGAATAAAGTTTGCCCCATTAAATATTTGATGTGGACCGCCATTGAATAGTGGGCACTGGCATAAAACTCAACTCTGATTCAGGATGAGTGTTCCCAACTTTAGAGGAATGAGTAACTTATCTGCTGATGTTTTAAAGGTGGGGGAGAAGAGATAAGCTTTAAGAGGAGATTCTGTTTTTCTTCATACTTCTTAAAACACTAATCTCTGTGTCCAGAAGCTCACTGAGGTGATCAGGAATAAGCTGTGGGACAGCTTCAAGAGACCAAAAGGGAAGTTATGCAACCCACACACTGAGGTAAAAATAAAATTCTTAAACGTACAGTCCAAACACACATACACACACGTGATTTTCCAGTTCCACATTATTTTAATTATCTGACTTGCAAAACACCATCATACTGTAAATTAGACCACTGAACTTGGGAAGAGAGTGGCAGTTGAAAACAAGAGTGGCCAACATCATGCTGAGTATAAGTTTTAAAAAAACAACTACTGGGTTTCAGAGTAACCTGCCTTTCCAGATCACATGCAGCCACGCTGAGACCAAGGCTCATGAGGATGTATACACAGAGGTTCAGCCATCTGCTCTACAAGATTTTGAAAGTCGTCTCTGACAGAAGCATCCCATTCCCACATTTCCTATAGACCCCAGTGGAGTTAAGTAGCAATATGGAAAGTCAGCATTCTGCCAAAGCCTGTGAACCAAAGAAAACGAAGACTTGAAAAAAACCTTGTTCCTTAGAAAGTATTGCTGTAATCCCAGCACGCCAAGCCAATTCTGAAGAGCAACGATGGATACTGCCTGTGGTGATACTAAGAAACCCAACAGCTAGATCTGATCCAAAACAAGAAATCAAAGACAACCCCGTTGCTGACTTCAGTAGGATTTGGATCACGCCTCTGATCTCTGAAACCATGTAATATATTTCACAGGCTTTTAAAAAGTGGTGACATACACAGCCCGAAAAATGTGGAAGCCTGTTTTGGTTTGGATGAAGAACCTGAAACTCAGGATACCATGTAGGGCTATGGGCCTTGGCTGAGCAGCTCCAGTCATGGGAGCTACGTGATACCCTCTACCAGACTCGAGAGAAAATCATATTTAGGCATACCAGAGGCAGACTTCTGCTGTATCCATATTCACAAATGAAAGGAGAGTCATAAAAAGCTGCTCAGAAAAGCAAACAGTCATTCTTGACCCTAGTAATGATTGATAAATTGACTTCTTGAAGCATAGTATTTGATTGCCTGGTTTATCTGACTGCATGTGTTAATGTCAGTCATGGAATTTTCCAGGGCTTTTCCTAAAAAAAAAAAAAAAGCACTGATACATTGTTTGACTTGGTCCTTAGCTAATACTTGTCTCAACCTCTTTGATTTGGGAATCAGTCCGGAAAGCTGAGACAGCAGGGTTTTTTATGGTATTTCCTAACAAAATAGGTCATAGTGGATGTGATTACTTTTATTTACATGTCTCATTTTGATTTTTTTTTTCCTTCTCCCTTCCACTTCCTCAAAGAAGCAATGCAAAATGATATTTTCACTGTTAGACCATACTTTAGTTTTGAAAATGTAAAGGCTTTGGTGATTTAATTGGCATTTGAGATATTTTATTAGGTGGGATGAGACAGCTTCTGGGTATTATAGTGGTATTCCTGCTGAGGTCAGTAGCCTAAAGTTGAGATCAGTAGAAATCTGCAAGTGTTCCCACCTGCCCCGGATAGCCCTTAGAAGTTAATAACTGATGTCAAGCTACACCTTCGGGAACTTTCTACTATGGTTGGAAAAAAAAAATATCAGCGATCCTCAGGCTTCCTACTCACATCTTACTTCTCTCATCTGTTGAACAGAGCTCACTCATGCTGTTAGCTCGGGATGCTGTTTTATTCTATTCTATTCCTTATATGAAATACAATGGCAAGGCATCTGATCCAAAATCCATTGACACCAACACAAGGCTTTCCATTGTCAAAGCTGCAGCCTTTTGAATTGGCAGGATGAAGACGTGCACAGGCAATATGAGGGCTTCTCTGATCTTGGTTAAAGCCACATAACCTTTTCTTCTCTTGGTTGTTTTTGCTACGTGTGCACACACAGAGAGCTGCAGGACCAACTGAAGTACACAGGACTGCAGGAGCCAACTGTAGTGCCACAAGAAGTACAGCCCTGGATCGCCTTGCCTTTCTTGTTCTACAAACATACCCGAATGAAGAGCACAATGGGAAAGACAGTGACTCCACGTTCTTGAGTCACAGTGCCCTTCCCTGGATATTTGGTTTACAATGTACTCCAGAAAACAGGAAAAAAAGGAGTACGCTTTCTGCCTCAGGAAGCAGAACTGCACGATGTGACGTTAAGGAAACGGCACCCGAGACTGGAAGAACCCTTTTAGAATATCAGCTCTTGCCCACCCCCAAAGTCCTACTTTATTAATAACCTGTTGTGTTTTGAGAAGAAGTATAACAGCACTGATCTGCAGCAAATAACAGAGCTGCGGGCGCTGGCTCCGTTAAACGAAAGTGGTCAGCTTTGTCTAATCTGATTCTACCATTGTTCACGACCTGCCACTTACCTACTGTCGAATACATTATTATATTACCTCATGTCTATTAAGAGCTGCAACAAACTGTTCTGCTGTTCCTTGCCAACAAGATCTGGTGGAAAAGTTCCTCGAAGAATTTTTCTGTGCCTCTGTAGGCTGAATGGAATCCGTAAGGTTCGATGTGTGGAGAAATCCCACTGCGCACCTATTGAAAGTAACCTTCACCGTGCGTCGGCGCAGACATCAGTGTGTCGGGGAGGAGGGAGGAGGAAATTATCATTAGCGCTAAGGCTTGCATTTGATTGCCTCACAGCTAACTTGCGTTAAAGCCCTGGGAATTCTGCCTGCTGAAGTAAGGAATAGGTCGGCTACTGGTTTCCAAAGGAAGAAGACTGGATATAAAATGTCTTTTCAGCCGTTCCATCTCTGCGTGTCATTTTCAGGTCCGGGATGTGTACCTGCCATACAATTTTTTAACAAGTGAGGCTACGGGGGCTTGGCCAGAAATAGAGACTCTTTGGTCCTATCAGCTCAAAATGCAAATGGCTTATAGCTGATGGGAAGAGCACCAGGAGGAGGAATTTGCAGGCAGGAGGAGATGACGGTGGCCCTGTGAGGATCCAGCTGCTCCACTGCAGGTGGGGGCTGCAGGGTCACCTTTGGGGGTTGGCGGAGGTGCTCCCCATCGCTTTGTTTCCCTGCTGTGGTCGGGGAATTGGCTCGCCAAGGCAGCCCCGGGCCATCCCAACCCTGTGCCATCCCATCTGCGCTAGGGGGGGCTGATGTGGAACCCGTGCTGTCGAGTGCATGCTGTGCCCGGTCACCCTGGTACAGGAGCTGCTGAGAGCTGAGGGTTAAAAAGAGGAGGAGAGTCCTGAGAGTCAACAGTTTTAGGTTTCGCCCCAGCCAAATTGTGAGACAAAGAATGGCAGTGAGGCCCGAAATCAGGAGTTTCAAGTTGCCAGCACTTTCCATTTCTCATGGCATTTCAGTGTTTCCACTGCTTGTTCCTGGCTAAAACCAAGCAGTGCATAGAGTGCGAATAAATTAAAATAGACATTTTCAGCTTTCTACAGATTTGGGGAAATGCTCTGAGTGGTAAGCAGGGTGCTGGTTCACTTTTAACCTGTCCTGTGGCTCTGAAACAGGTAACCAGCCTTCATCAAGGAGCAACTTTAAGAGCCTGTCTTCTCAAACTTAAGGGTCCAAACTTCTTTTTTTTTTTTTTTTTGGTTTTGTTTTAACGAGATCTGGTTTCACTTAGATGAATTAAATGTCAATATATCTGTTACTGCGAGTTGTTCCAGGGTAGATTGCAGCGCTATTGCATGACTTTAAAATCTGTGCAAGGGTCTGCTGCTCTGTGCTATTTATGTCCATCTTTAAAAATGTTTAATAAACAAACACTTTTATATTGATACTTTAGGTCTTGTCTCTCTACGGAGGTATTGAATAGGAAGTCTAAGAAATATCCTTTTTCTCCAGCTCTGAGCTTAGCCTATCCAAAGTTTTCTTTTATTTCTGTGTTTGCAGTGTTCTTTTCTGAAAGACCTATATGCATAAAACGATCGGGAGGAAAGGTGTTACTTGTAAGGTGTAGCTTGCAGAACTGTGTATTACAAATCTGACCAAGTCCCGTTGCCACTTGGTGAACTGCAGCCCTACCAACCTCCGCTGCACTCAGTCATTTAAGCTGCAGTGATCTGAACAAGGAAACTTTTATTTTAAAGGGAAAGTTGAGCCACCTAAAAGCTTCACTCTGATGGCTTCAAAGACGTTACTACGGATATAAGAAAGTTCTGTGATTGAAGCTCCTGGCTGGGGTGTGCTCCACTCCTGTAAAGTCAGCACAAAAGCATGTACTGATCGGAAAGTGCTCTGGGTCACGCCCTGCGGTGGGAACCCCTCTCCTACGTCCTTGCTTCCTCGAGGTCTGGCTCTGGGTTCCGTTTCGGGGACTTTGCATTCCCTCTCCCCTTGTGGAGATGCCCTTTAGTTATTTGTGAGGATCTGAGGCTGAGCTGAGGAACATTAAATATAAAAAAAACCCCACTTGTAACAGAAAAGTTGTGCTCATCAGGCTCTCGGACCTGACCTGTTAGAGAATACCAGACACCTTCTGAAACTGCGAACATCACCGAGCTTTTTTGTTCTGCCAGAGGAGGTGAGTGAAAGCTTTCGCACCATAAAGATAAGTCGTACCTTGTGGGCTAAGGGTAATCAGACTTACAAGCCAAGCAGGCAGCAGATTTACAAGCACGGTCTCATGTGTCCTGAGGCATACCTGTCGGAGACTGCTAGCAAACACCTCCTGGGGCAGTCGTGTGCAGACAGGCGATACCCAAACGGTGAATCATAGTGTGTGCCAACCCTGCTCTGGGGATCACGTATCAGGAGCAGAAAGACCGGCTGTAAGTATTAGAAGTTATGTCCCTTTGCAGAGAAGAGGAGTGGATGGAAGGAAGGAAGGAAGGAAGGAAGGAAGGAAGGAAGGAAGGAAGGAAGGAAGGAGGAAAGAAGGAAAGAAAGAAAGAAGAAAGGAAGAGTCTCTAATGCTGTCCTATAGTAGATTTATTAGATTTTGTGGGTGGTGTTTTGTGGTTTTTTTTAAAGGAACAAGTATTTGAGTCCATTCCAAAGCATCTCAAAAGGTTTCTACTGTCACATTTCTGGTCTCTGAGCTGAAAGCCTTTCAGGGTTACACAACAGTGACTAAAACTAGAAACCTTTCAGACCATTTCCAAAACGAAGCAGGAAACTGAGGCGATTGCTAAACCGACACGCGCGAGAGAGAGAGTTCCACTTCCATGTGTGTGGGGTTAGAGTGAGAGTACCCAATTTCATTTGGAGGTTTCAAGATGTTGTCTTTTGATTTAATCTCAGAACAGAATTATTCTGGAACCGAGATCTTCACATTGTTTGTTTTAGAAACAGGCTGTTGACTGAAGTTGTCACTGAACAAAAATTCACCCCTACTTGTTTACATAAGGGGAAAATACAGCCATAAAATGGGCGTAGCAACAACTCGTTAGGTGTTTGGTTAAGGTGCAATATAGGGACTATCCCATAAAACACTGAGCCCTAAACTCAAAATATCAAGATTAAATTGACGGTTACATTTAGTGGAAGTCTTTAAAAGGGTAAACTCGATGCTAAAGGCTTTTAAGTTACTGTTGTTCTGAGCGAGTTGATGAAAATCAGGAGTTCAAGTTCTTCTGGTACAGCTCTCTATTCAAGAGGAGCTAGATGAAGATGATAAATATGATACAACGGCTTGCTTCTGCTAGTGTTTGCTTTGTGGTACCTCTTCACTGGGTGAAAGTAGGTGCTGGGTTTGGTTTGTTCCTATTTCTGCCACTCCACTGCTTTATCACCTTCAAAATACAGGAATTCCCTTACCCTTCTCCCATATCTAACTGGGGTGAAGTTTTCAAAGACAGCAGTTTGCGGGGGGTCCAATGTGCGGAGCCCATGAACGCAGGTCTCTAGAGCGGTTCGGTATCTCCCTGAGCATGTTTCGGTTTCCACCACAGTAAGATCCTGGCCTTGGCTTAGATAATTAAGAATATGTGTTGATTTTCTGAAGACTGAGTCAGATACATATATGCTTTAGAAGAACTTCTGAACCCTCTCAGTCATTTACCCTAATGAAATCTTTGAGATTTCTCTATTTCTGCCTTCCTGCTATCCTGCCTAGCTTCGCGGCTGCATTTTTATCCCTGGTAAGTTTTTATTTGGGGGGGGAAATACATTTATAAGAACGGTTAGCAAAAGTACTCCAAATTTCAGCACACTTCCTCTTCTGAACAACAGAACAGTATGCAAGAGGAGGCTCATGATGTGTACAAACATGCCCAGAAATAAAGGGAAAAAAAAACCAAAAAACCAACATGGAAAGTAAAAGCGAGACAAAAAAGGGTGAGGGTTTGTGTGTTAGTGTTAGAGGAAGGTGAAAACTCTTCCTGGCAACATCTGAGAATCATTTGCAGCAACCGATCCGTGAGCTTTAGTGAGTAGAGAATGTTTTTAAATCCTCCCCCGTCCCCTGCGTTAATCTTTACCAGGTAGTAGGACCTTCAGTGTAATTCATATGGCTTGCTTAGGGATGTGTAAAATATTTCCGTTTCGAAAAATAAGGTTTTTGAAATGCCTCTAATATTTAAGTTCCTAAGTCTGGTTGTAAGCCTGTGGTCTTCTCCCTTTTAAAATTTGGTGGTAATAATAGCCTTCAGACTGTTCTACAGAAGGCAGAGAGTCTCAGTAGAGCGAGCGATGAACATCTGGCTTCACAGCCTCACGGCCTCTCCTTTGGAATAGGAAAATCACGTGCCTGTTTAGAAGTGTCCCCATGAATGAAATACAGATCGTAATACAGACTTACATAATTCAGAAACACTGAAGGATGTTTTTTTAGACTTAAATGTTGTGAGCAACGTCAGACAATGCAAAAGCATTACTAATTATGACGCATGATTGTTATTGCACTCGAGAGATTTTAAGAGGTAGCCTGGAAAAGTTCAGATTTGGCTTACCTTTAAGCACACCCAAAATACTGGGCAACGTTTTTAGATGTTTTTGAGTGGCTGAGGAGGCTATTTCCTAAGACTTTCAAGCACATTTGGGATTTTAGGTCATCTGGGGCACGTCTCCACTGTGCCATGCCAAATGGCTCTGAGCAATCCAATTTTCAACACGACAGAGGAAGATTAACTCCGATCCCGAGAGCAATATATGTCTGTTAGTGTTGCTCTACACTGGTTCTTTTTTACTCCGTCCAGCTTCTGGGCTAGGTTATTTGGTTCTGATTTAGGAAGCTCTGCATCCCATTCCCTTTCTTATTACAGACATACTTTTGATCGTTTTGCAAAATCCAATCTAGCCTCTTACTACTTGGCTTCATTTATACCAATCAAAAACCCATCACAGACACCAAGACCATACATATATCACTACAACCTGCGCTTAGGAGAGACCCTAAGTAGAGTCAGGGTGCCTCATGCAAGATGCCTCACAACCAGAGTTGTCTCCTGTGTGTGACAGGCTACCGTAAAATCAGAGCGGACTTCGCCACATAGCTGCGTGTGTGACTGTCCATGACTCTTGCCAGCACCACCAAAATCTAAAGACGGTGCCAGCAAAACACCGTTTTGGAAATATGATGACTTGCTGATGGCAATAGCAGAGAGTGGGCTCAACTCAGTCGTCTTTGATTCATGAACTGTTTAGTCCCTTGTAGAGTCCCAGGATGTTTGTGAGTATTTTCAAGGAACTCTAGTTTGAATCAGTCAATAAGAATACCAGTATAAGCCTAAGTATGTTTTTTATTTAAGATTATATTGGCTCCTGATTACAATTTGCTTCATTTTCACACCTCACATTATGAGGTTCTTAAAAAAATAACAGTTTCCAGTTTTTGCTTGTTGTTAAATATGACTTATAAAATGTTAGGTCAAGAGTCTTCAATAGACTAGGCTACACTGTTTGTTTAAAGCTATGAGTAAAGCAAGTCATATGAATGTTTCCAAAGACTGTATTCCAAGAAGTATTTTTGGAAACATTAATGTTGTGTTTTTTAATGAAGGCCACATTCTGAGGCTACGACACCATATGTCACATTCATTTCTGTACTGAAAAAAAAAAAAAAAAAAGGAAAAGAAAAAAGAAATGGAAACTATGTTTGGCTTTTAAGTGTTTTTGGAATAGCGTCTATGCATGCTTGTCATTGTTCCTTGGATGGGAGAAGAGTTCTCGGTCTGTTAATCTAGTCCATCCAATATATATTACACTCTGCGGGCCTGACTCTCTTCTGCCTTGAAGTGTGTGCAGTCATTTATACTCAGGCAAAGTGAATGAAGAGCTGAGGAAAAAGACTACCACTAGGAAACTTTTTTAAAAATTCATTTTCCATGAATATGTTGGCTTCATTGTAAGCCTACATCTGAACTTTTGTCAGCTGAAACCAGCTTAAAAATGGGAAATGTCATTTTTCCATTGAAAACTTACAGGTTTTTGGAGGGCTAATGACAGGTTTTCCTCAAAAATATTAGCTTTTTTTTTCTTCAGAAATACCAGTCAGAGGCATGACATCTGGCAAAAAAATTTGAATTGTTCTAGCTGTCTACCCTATCACTTCTGACTCGCCAGTGTTTTGTCTGTTAGCCGCTGGGATATGGTAGAAGGAGCTGGAGGCCTGCAGGAAAAGGCATTTGCCTTTCTCAGTGCTGTATCCTACAAGTAATTCATAAGCATCCTGTAACTGATTACTTCAGCTCAGTCTTTCCTCTTTTATTGGATCCCAGTTGATGAGGTCTCAGTTTCGAACGTAAGTTCTTGTTATTAGTCACTAAACGTATAGCCTAGCACTTCGTACTGCTGAGGTTCATATGGTTGCAATCTGCAAAGACATCCATTTTCCCTCTGATCTGACAGAGGAATCTCCTAATTCACATCACTTCCTAAATTTGTGTCATCCACAAATTTTATTAACATACTGCATGTTTGTTTCAAACTCATTAATAAAAATTTAAACACTTTCTGGCAGCTGGATTTTTTTTGTTTGTTTGTTTGTTTTATGGAATGATTTGTGAGGGTTTCCAGGACCTCAGAGAGGTTTCTTTTTCATTTGAAATGTAAATACTTTTCTACAAATTGAACAAATATGTCTGCGTAGCACTAACCCAGTAAAGTTCAATTCCATGACCAGGTTTTTCTGGGCAATACTGAAACACAAATAAGGCTGAATGATTGTGTGGTTGATACATTTTCTGGTTAAAAGACATTAGCACGGAACTTGCCTGCCCATGCTACTGAAGTCTTATGTCTAAATGAGGGTGTTTTCCTAGGTGTTTCTTCTAATGGAGGAAAACAAGCAAAAATGCAACAAACAAATCGTTAACTACCTCAAATATTTGGCTAACTTTAAGAGGGTTCATGCCATTCCTGTGACTGTTCACGAGAGCCCATCCTGATTTGACTGTTACTTCGCCAGACCATCAGAAGAGATACTCACAGTGGGGTCACCACGAAGGTTTTTGATTTCTGTTTTCATCTACTTACCAAATTTTAGGATTGATGTGGACGTTTCTAACTGGCTGGATTTCTAGCTGCCTCGTGTTTCCAGGCCTAAGTTTTTGAGCTATGTTGTGTAATGAATGTCAGAGTCGGTACTCTTCAGAAAACTGCTCATGAGGGCCACAGAGTGAATGTATTTAGGTTTGGTGTTACAGAGGTCTGGCATAGGAAATTAAAACAAAAATAACCTTTTTCTTTTATTTCATAGATTTCCAATGAACAAAGAAAACAAATAGCCCCTGGGACCACAAGTGTGTTCTGTAAACTGATGCCACGAGGCAGATATGAGAAAGATGCCTGAACAGAGTGGTTGCTATAGGCCCGTAAACATACAGGGAAATAAGATCAGTTACCAAGGTGCTTGTCAAGAAAGCCCTGAATTGGGGATGAAAAGATTGCAGAAGCGATTTCTCCACAAGGATGGCAGCTGCAATGTGTACTTCAAACACATCTTTGGGGAATGGGAGAGCTATGTCGTGGACATATTTACCACACTGGTGGACATCAAGTGGCGCCATATGTTTGTGATATTCTCACTGTCCTATGTTCTTTCATGGTTGTTCTTTGGACTAGTCTTCTGGCTGATAGCAATCCAACACGGAGATTTATTCAATGATGAAGAAATAACCCCCTGTGTTGCAAATGTCCATAGCTTCACAGGAGCATTCCTATTCTCCCTTGAAACCCAAACGACCATCGGTTACGGTTACCGCTGTGTTACTGAAGAGTGCTCTGTTGCAATCCTCATGGTGATCCTACAGTCAGTATTAAGCTGCATTATTGACACCTTCATAATCGGAGCAGCCTTGGCTAAAATGGCCACAGCTCGCAAAAGAGCTCAAACCATTCGTTTTAGCTACTATGCTGTAGTAGGCTTAAGGGATGACAAATTTTGCCTGATGTGGCGCATCGGTGATTTCCGGCCAAACCACATGGTTGAGGGCTCTGTACGAGCTCAGCTTCTGCGCTACAAGGAAGACAAGGAGGGGAGGATGACGATGGAATACAAGGACTTGAAGCTGCTGAATGACCAGATCATACTCGTTACGCCAGTGACAGTCGTACATGAAATTGATAGTGAGAGCCCTTTGTATGGTCTAGACCGGAAAGCTCTGGCCAAGGACAACTTTGAAATCTTGGTCACATTCGTCTACACAGGTGATTCAACAGGAACTTCACATCAGTCAAGAAGCTCCTATGTCCCCAGAGAGATTCTTTGGGGCCACAGGTTTAACGATGTCTTACATGTAAAGAAAAAATACTATAAGGTGGATTGCTTACAATTTGAAGAAACCACAGAAGTTTATGCTCCTCACTGCAGTGCTATGCAACTGGATCGGAAGGAGCGAGAATGGAACCGAACCGAGAAGACACGGGAAAAAGAAGCAGAGACGTCAGCACTGGAGATCAAGCCATTTAGTGCAAACCAAAAGTCATTTAGTGCAGTTGCTCTCATCACCAGTTGTGAAGATCCAGAAGACCGAGTGACAGCTGTCAACCAGCCTTCTGGAGAAGTTTCTTATCAGAAAGCAGCTGTGACCTTAAGTAGGTTATCAATAGAGTCCCAAATCTAGCTTTTTACTGCAATTAAAATCACTTCCAACAAATTCTCCCAGCACAGCTTTTAGAACATAAACAATGAACTCATATGCACAAGTATTTATATTACAAACCTCGCTGACAGCGTGCCCACATTGTAATACATTGCTGAGCTGCTAGAAGGAGCTTCATACTGGTTAGCGTGGGTATCAGTAACAGATTAGCATTGGCACAAGAAAACAGCTTACATTTGGGTTGACTAGACAGCTACTGTACTTGAGCAAACTTATTGTACACTTTATTACCCTGCAGGGACCAATGTTGGACATACCCAGAGATAGATAATGATCTAGTCAGGGAACAAAAACAATGTAGTGTGCCCTCTAGGTCAGATTTTTCAAAGCTGCCTAATTTATTTGGAAGGCCAGTTCCCAGTCCCTCTAGGAGGCTCTGAAACTCCCCCACCATCACAACAGATGACTGTGCTTTGGCTACAATTGCACCTCTGCAGCAGTTCCAACGAAGCCCCCGTCCTGGGCTTACACTGGTGAATCTACGGGGCCGTTCATCATCGGAGGGAGCGAACTGGCAAGAATAACTGAGCCCAGTATTACTGGGTAGCTTTGGAAACCTGCTTACACCCTGCCTAGTCCTGTGGGATCCACAGTGGGATGCTGGAGAGCTTTTCTCATTTCCTAGTCGTGAGCCATTCCCAGAAGTGCCACTCCCTCAGCAGCCTGAGGCATGTGGTATGTCAGCTGGCTTGGGGCTGCATGAAGATTTTGTTACGTGGCTCTGATGGCTTGGAGGGCTGGCCAAACTGGCTCATGTGCACCGTTCAGAAATCGAAACGGGACCTCGAGTTTGAAATAAAAATCAGCAAAATCAGGTTGAGCCTCAGAAAGAAGATCATGTTTGTAGAGTGAGCTGTGCAATATTTTAAATCAGAATGTCTTTCATTTCGGAATGTCAGCCTTGCTTTTCTTTTTAGTATATTATGCCTCTTTACAAAGATCAACCTGGAGACCCAACAGTGCGATTTTGTCAAAACGAAATGTTTTTATTCCTCTGAAATGACTGTGTAAAACTGATCCTTCCCAGAGAAATTCAACACGCTCAGCTGTCAGCTCAATGCAGAAAAAAAGGGAAAATGTTAATGTTTTGAAGTTGTCTGTGACAAAGAAGTTCCATGCTCTGCACATCTCCGTAATTATTCAATAAGCAATATCTCATCATGCTTTTTTCCCCCAATGATTACTGTTAATTTGCATTGTGTTTAATTATCATGCTAACATAAAAATAATTACCTCTGAATTTGTGGCTGCCTAAAATGGGATTTATCTCGCCTGACCTCAGCCATCAAGAAATTGTTTGCCTACTGGTCGAGGCTCTCTGTGGTCGCTGGAACTCTTCTTCTGTCTTCAGAGGGGAGTTCATCCCGTCTCACCCTGGCTTTCTAGGGAGCTGAAGGCAATGTGTTTATCCTGGAAATGTTCATCCCTCTCCATTTATTGGTAAAGGAGATGAGATGACTGTTGTGGAAATGCTGGCTAACTTTAGGTTGCTAAAATTAGGTCTGACGAGTCATTCACGTCATCCTGACTAATTAAAAGTTTTTATGAGCTCATCATACTTAATGAGGAAAAATAGCATGCTGAACCTTTTTTCCTGAAATGTATTCCATATAGTAGGATAGCTGCAGCATTTTAATGTATCTTGCATTTCTCTTTTGCTCGCACTCGTCTTTGGATATATGTGATCCCTTTAGGTAAAACCGAGCATATTAACAAGCCTGGGCAGAGGTGGTTATTCCGAAGCTCATTAATTAGCCTATTTTATGTGCTGAGTCATCAGCAGCATCCATCTGTAACTGCAGTAGAAAACATCTTATTGTATCCTGGATTTGAGCACTGGCAGGCATTGGGGAAATAGTCTAAAAAAAATGGAAAGGAAAGTAGGAAAATGTATAAGGGTCTCAGTACTTATATGCTGTTGGAAAAAAAGACCAACTGGATTGTATAAAATAGAATATTAACCTTTAAGACATGTGAAGTAATCCTTCCACGCTCCTCTGCCTTTGAAAGATCTTGGCTGGGTTGCTTTATTCGATGTTGGGCACCGCACTTTGGGAAAGACATGGAACAATTTGAGGAGGATCCCGAGATCTAGAAAACACATCAGTGAGGAAGCAGGGAAATAACTGAAGGTGTTTCAGTCCAAAAAGGGTCTAGGAAACAAAGAAGCAGTTCTCAAACACAAAAACTGCAATCCAAGGGAGAAGGATAATCTGTTGCCTGTAGCTGGCGGGTAGGACAGGAAAACATGGGCTTAAACCGAAGCCAAAGAGATTGAAGTTAATTAGGAAATACCGTTCTAAAGGCGACGAAGCACCGACACACGTGTGGGGTGTGTAATCTCTGTGGTGGTGGCTTTTGGGACTCTGTTGGAGAAAACACCTGTCAGGACTGATACAGAACGGTCAACCTTGCCTTGATCTTTCCAACCCTGTTTTTCTGTCATCCTATGGTTTTCAGAAAAAGGGAATGTCTGACATGAAATCTGCTTAACCGGTCGCTTTACAAGTACTTACACACAGGTGACTGTTTGCTTAATTACGTAAGTAAAGCTACTCAGAGAGATGAGCTACTACTGCGACGCGTAATCAACCCCCCCCCAATGTCTTCAAAAGGTGCATATTTCAGGTGCTCTTTGTAAAAGCCGTTTCCCTTATCAAGCTGCGAATCTCAGCCGCCTTTCCCTCTCCCAGTTATGTACCGTGTGAGCCGCTTGCGGTGAAGAAAATTCTTTCCTCGGACTGACTTTCCTGTAAGTGAAAGTACCAGGAGTCTGATTTAGTGTTTTGTCACATGCTTCTTGGTATAGATAGATATAAATACGTGAGCATGTATAGTAATGTATGCTTTGGCATGTAAGTCAACCACTAACTGACGAGGGTCAGGAAGAAACTTCTCTCCTGGGCATGTTAATTCGTAACAGGCTACTATACAGTTTCTTTTACTTTTATCTACAGCATCTGATACCAGCCAGTGCTGGAGACAGGATACTGGTTGAACCACTGGTCTCAACCAGTCTGGTTTTTTCTGGGTTTCTCTGTTTGATAATTTAATTTCATTTATCACAGTATAAAAACTATGTATAATGATGTATAGTAAAGCACGCATTGCATTTTTATGAATAAAGACACAGAAATAAAGAACATGCCTCTACCACGCACCTTGTGAGAGCGCATTTTGCTTTTCTTTCCTTCAGCCACAGTTTTAAGCTTCCATATCTTATGCCCTAAGAGGTCACGGAAAGATTTATAAGGTGCAGAGTAGTCTTTTGACTTTAAAAGATGCCGAATCACAAGCAAACCCACAAGGCTATAGATGCATTCTGTGGAAGTTCGTTAGCATGAGCTCCGTTTGTTTGGAGGAAAGAGCCAAAGCCCCGCTCACAGACGTACGCACGCACACTTCTGCGCGGCAGTGGCATCCAGAGCTTGCATACTCAACCTGCTACTCCTCACCTGGCGAAGGATCCGTGGTCGCGCCAGGTGGACGGCCAGAGCCGTAGAAGAGATACACGAGCGCATGAAATGTGCGGACTCCTTCCAGAATTATCATTCAGGTGGGGCCGGACTGCCCTCTTGGTGGAGCCAAGTTCTCACACCCTCCTTGCCTAGGAGAGGACCTCCGAAAGACTCTTGCAGTCCACTGCTGCAGAGCAGCTTCGGGTAAGTAGAAGGGAGAACCTTCCTCACCCATCTGCTCTTTCTGGATGAGGATGTTTCCCAAGGATTTCCATTCGGCTTCTTTTTATTCATCCCCACTGCAGAGCCGAGCAAGGCAAAAGCAAGCAAGCCTCTCCGAAACCCAACAGAAGTAATAACACGTGCATCCTCACAACAGAAAGGCAGACCTAAACCCTGGAGTATCCCTAATGAATGGATGAAAGTGCCCACCAGACCAAAAGTACGTGTCTGGCTGCATTCTGCGCTGTTCAGTGAGGTGGGAGCTGGGGTGAAATAGAAGAACCCTCCCGCTCTTCCAGAGCATCGCCCGTGCTCCTTGGGTCTTCAGAAAGCCAGTTCATGGGGTTGAAGTTCAGCAGCTTCTTCCCAGCCACCAAGAGGCAGCAATTGGCATTTCTTTCTGCCTCAGCTGGAAGTTGCTCACCCTGTTCCCTTCATTTCCACAAAATTTACCAGATGAAGCAAAATTTTAACAACAAAGAGAAAACACAAACCACTTTGCGTTGGACTCCTGGATCATGATTATAGCTGCATCTCAGTTATTTTCTCTTGGAAAGTAGCACTGTTGTGCTGGGTCAAGATTAGTCTGTGTCAAAGGGAATATAATAAGAGATTATTATGTAATTTATTTTTCCAGATTTGCCTACCACCGTTCATTAAGGCAGCTGGCGTTTCCTCCCCCATTATCATGTATCATTTAGTGCATATTTTCTGTGAAGTTGATTTTCAGATGTGGGACGTAATTCCCCTTTGTTTATCCCTTGTTTCTTACACGCTGTGCAGGAGGTCCGACTTCAGCTGCCTACCTAACTTGAAGCACTACGGTCACACAGTTACACTCACCCCAGGGAATAACAGGTACCTTTCAGGGTATTGAGAAGCGTCTAGGTGGGCAGGAAAAAAAAAAAAAAAAATCGCTTGTAAGCTTTTTTTAGCTCTTAAATCTTTGCTGGCTTTGAGCTGGGAACCTGCAAACAGAGAGAGTTGGTGTCTCTGTGGTGGGCCTGAGGCCCGTTTAGGGAAGCATCTGACAACAAATTCACTTCCAAGCAGACAAGAGGAAGCATGACAGAAAATGGAGCAAGGAGCAGTTATGGTTTTAGTCTGGGCCGGACCGATGTTTTCGTGGGGCTTAAAATCACCACCCAGGAGCTACTTCCAGGATCTGAAGCTGCTCTGGGG